>OV651822.1:38975713-38980713 GCA_927349885.1 Psylliodes chrysocephalus
AAATCGTCCCTTGTTATTTCCATACGAATAGAAATTGTAAAAGTGGGTCGAGTTCTTAAGAAGGAAGAAATGTGACACGAAGCCGACTCTGTTCTTTGTTTGTTACCGTACCCATGGTATAAATTCTAGCGCTGGTAATATAGAGATAAACGTTGAGAGTGTTCTGGTGCAGAGCTGACTTTATGTAAATAGCGCGAGTTTGTCGATTGACGGAGAAGATTCAATTTAAGTGTTGTATAGATAAATTGTAATAAATAAATTAGAATTATTAATAATTAATAATAGAGCCTAAATATTATATAAATTAATTAGTACGTTTTAAATAAAGTGTTTTAAATGAATAAACTATAAATAAATTAAACAAACGTTACATTAATTTTCCTAAAATGACCCGTATTCGAAAACTTTGACAAAAAGTGCAAAATTGTTTGAATGAAAGTTGCTTGTGATGCCATTCTCTATCATTCTGGTTTAACACATGATTTCCTTAAAATAGGCCGTATTCGAGATATTTGAGGAAAATGGCAAATTTCGAATTATGTTCATTGCCAAGGAAAATACTAAAAAATCAAAATGTTTTTCTAATTTCTCCATTGTGGTCCATTTTAGAGAAATCATGTATAAAACAAAAATTATAGAGAATGATATCGCAAACTTTTATATGAAGAATTTCCTTTTCCAATCGTAAATAACAGATATTCCCTAAAGTAAAAAAATTCACCCCATAAATTACCCTCCCTTTCCCAGATGCTTCTACTATGCCCAAAATTAATCAGCTTACCGCAGGATTGAATAAAAGTTTAAAATTTGGTGTTATTGTCTTTAACCGTTTTTGAGTTATCTTCAAAATTCGAAATTGGCCCATTCTCCAAAATATCTCGAATACGATCCATTTCAGGGATATCATTTAAAAAACAAGAATTATAAAAAATTACATCACAAGTAACTTTTATTTAAATAATTTTTCTTTAAAATTAGAATTTAGAACATTTTATCAAATTTCTCAAATATGGATTATTTTAGGAAAATTATGTAAATTACAAATATTATATAGAATAAAATCACAAGCAACTTTTATTTAAAGAAATTTCTGCTACAAGCGTAAATACCAGGTATATATCAAAGTAGAAATACGACTCATATATTACCCCCAGATGTTCCGACTCTGCCCAAAATCTAATCAGCTTATTGCATGAGGGATAAAATTTTAAGTTTAAATTTTGGTATTTTTCTGTTTATCCGTTTTTGAGTTGTCTTCAAAATTCTAAATTTAACGATTTCCTCAAGTATCTCGAATACGGCGTATTTGAAGGAAATCATGTATATAAAAAGAATAGAAAATAGCATCACCAGTAACTTTCATTTAAACAATTTTTCTAAAAATTCGAATTTAGCATTTTTTGTCAAATTTCTCGAATACGGGCCAGTTTAGGAAAATTATGTTAAAAGTAAAAATTATAGATAATAATATTGCAAGTAACTTTTATTTAAAGAATTTTCTTCCAAAAGCGTAAACACCATATATTTTTTCATAGAGTAGAAAAACGACCTTAGCAATGTACTCCCTTAGATGTTCCGATTGTGCCCAAAATCTAATCAGCTTAGGTTAAAGCTTATGTTAAAAATGTGGTGTCGTTCTGGTTATCCGTTTATGAGTTATCGAATATACAACGATATTTTCGTAGGCCATATCTCGAAAACGGTATGAGCAGAAACTCAAAAAATTGCTGGCCCATTGAGCTCATTGCTTATTGAATCTGGCCCAATAATTTGTTAGACCAGCCCATTCAATGCGATGCTACCGTCAAGTTGGCATCTCATATTTTCGTAGGCCATATCTAGAAAACGGTATGAGCTCAAACACTGAATACTATGGGCTCAATGAGTCCAAACGAGAGGTATTCTGGCCCATTTGTCTAGTTCCATTTTCCGAAACATTGCAATTCCAACTTGATATCAGCTAATTGTTTGCTAATACGTTGTTTCCATATGTCAAACATTTGTGAGCAAAAGTGTGTTTTCAATCATTTATGAATGGCTCTAAATAAATAAAGAAACAAATAATACAAAATTACCTATGTATCTTTCCTGTGAATATGGATCACCCTGTATGTCCGCATTTATTCCAAAATTGCACCTATATGCTATAAACACAAAATATTTTCTATTGTCCATTATACAGATTGAGTGGTTGGCATTTGAAGAAACATTGTAATTTATAATTCACAAATTAATATTTTTTATACATAATATCTAAAGAAATATTAACCATTAAAATAAATTAATACTTGGTTTTCTATTTCTGCTTATTCAGTACTTTGACACGTGTTTTGATTTTACGACCATGTTCAAAGAGTTTAATAATATAGAGAGGATCAGGCAAACGTTCGACCTAGTCTTCTTATGTCTTGAAACTTGAATTCTATAAAACCTAAGAATTTTCATAAATATGATATTTATCAATAGTGTTTACAAAAAAAAAAATATAGATATTATTTTACGAATACAGGGTAATGCAATAATAAATAAGATTAGTAATTTTTGTTATACCTCAAAAATATATATTTTTTAATCATCGACTCCCTTGGAGAATCTTTTTCCACAAAAAAATAATTTATTTGCCGTTCTCTTAAAATTAGCCATTTTTAGAGGAACTGGTCCTAATATGGACCCCTTTCTTTATTTTCTGAAATTACTGACGTATTTTGACTAAAATGAGAATTTGATGTAGTGAAAAATCTTGAAAAAAGAGATTTTTGAAAACATGTTTGCTTTATTCGGAAAATGAAAATATTTTAATAGACAAAAATAGCAAAAATGTATTTTTGGAAAAGCGGACCAGATGGTTTGGAATATGGGTCATATATCAAAATCAAATTTTAAGCAAACATATAAACATTTACACAACAAAAACATTTTTGAAGTGCTTTTTTGGGAATTTGGTTCCAGTTCACAACTAGAAGAATTGTTTAAGTTACAGGCTGTTTCAATTAAATCCGATTTATCTATAGTATGACTGCATCGTTTTTCTGCTTCGTTTGCTCCAGGTTTGTCTTACGTTTTTGCAAACATATTTTCTATTTTTAGATGATCCAGGCATTTTTACCAGTAAAAAAGCTAATTAAAGTAACGTGGCCCTAATATGGCTCCTGATCCATATTTAAAATCCGCGAATGGGCCCCATATTTCAACATGGCTATGATATAATAAAAGTGAGGTTATAACTCAAATTTATTTAATTATAAGTAATCAATTAGAATTATAAAATATGTGGGCATTACAATCGCATTGCACTTAAAAAAGTTTAAATAAACTAACAGAAATGTAAAAATAGTATATTATGCAACGATCATGTAATGATGGTTATTAATACACGAGCATTAACCGGGATACGAAACGAGCCAAAGGCGAGTTTCGTATGGTTTATGCGAGTGTTTTAATAACCATTACATGAGAGTTGCATACGCTATTTTTTCTACACCCGATAAATAATCAAGACCTATAAATATTCTATTTATATTGGCATTGAACACAATAACAGTAATTACTCGTATTTCTATAAAAATTCTACAAAATTGTAATTAATGGTATTACCTTGGGTATTGGTATTACCACAGATTTTTTGGGGCAAAATATTTTGTACTGCATTTTCTCCTTTCTCCGATATGTGTGGAGGGAGTCTTCTATATCGCTGATATCAGACATTTTAATATTATAATTATCGAAGTTTAGCTATCTACGAAAATTTAATACGTTTTGACAACTAAAACAATTACATAGGAATTTAGGACAAACGTCAAACATCATGCTTGATTGAAAAAATTGTAGGTTTCTATTGATTAAAAATCTGTATCATAATGAAAAATCTGTATCATAATGGGTATCATTATGAAACGGATTATGGGCATATAAGTGCATTATTATAATACGGGTGTAGAAAAATATACTTGTAAACTTTACCTTATTTTTTGAAATAGGCAAAAATTCACAGTCATTTTTACCCCAGATAGCACAAAGTCGTCTTAAAGACGTCTTTAAGACGTCTAGCATAAGACGTATGAGACGTCTTTAAGACGTCTGATTTTACAAAAGGGGACGTCTTTAAGACGTCTTATTAATGGCTTATATTGGTCTGTAAAGCTTAAAATAAGCCATAAATAAGACGTCCTTCAAGACACTTATTAATAGCCTATAATGGTATTGTGAAGCATTAAATAAGACATAAATAATACGTCTTTAAGACGTCTTATTAATGGCTTCTTTTTCTTTTTCTTTTTCTTTTTCTTTTTCTTTTTCTTTTCTTTTTCTTTTTTCTTTTTCTTTTTCTTTTTCTTTTTCTTTTTCTTTTTCTTTTTCTTTTTCTTTTTCTTTTTCTTTTTCTTTTTCTTTTCTTTTCTTTTTCTTTTTCTTTTTCTTTTTCTTTTTCTTTTTCTTTTTCTTTTTCTTTTTCTTTTTCTTTTTCTTTTTCTTTTTCTTTTCTTTTTCTTTTTCTTTTTCTTTTCTTTTCTTTTTCTTTTTCTTTTTCTTTTTCTTTTTCTTTTTCTTTTTCTTTTTCTTTTTCTTTTTCTTTTTCTTTTTCTTTTTCTTTTTCTTTTTCTTTTTCTTTTCTTTTTCTTTTTCTTTTTCTTTTTCTTTTTCTTTTTCTTTTTTCTTTTTCTTTTCTTTTTCTTTTTCTTTTTTCTTTTTCTTTTTCTTTTTTCTTTTTCTTTTTCTTTTTCTTTTTCTTTTCTTTTTTCTTTTTCTTTTTCTTTTTCTTTTTCTTTTTTCTTTTCTTTTCTTTTTCCTTTTTCTTTTTCTTTTTCTTTTTCTTTTTCTTTTTCTTTTCTTTTTCTTTTTCTTTTTCTTTTTCTTTTTCTTTTTCTTTTTCTTTTTCTTTTTCTTTTTCTTTTTCTTTTTCTTTTTCTTTTCTTTTTCTTTTTCTTTTTCTTTTTCTTTTTCTTTTTCTTTTTCTTTTCTTTTCTTTTTCTTTTTCTTTTTCTTTTTCTTTTTCTTTTTCTTTT
>OV651822.1:38983213-39250110 GCA_927349885.1 Psylliodes chrysocephalus
CACTGAATATTTTGTTTAATTTTGTATACTTTTAAGTCGAATGGTCACTGTTATACTAGATATTTTGTGATTTTTATAGGACTTCTGGGCTCCCGATTCGGAAACCGCCATTTCAATGTTGCCACGACGGTGTCCGAATCGGAATTTTGGCTTGAATGTAATGTTAAGTCAAACATCAAACTTCACTTTATTTGATTCTTCTTGGTAAATTTGAACCGTGCAAGTATTCGTCCGACTAAAAGACGTTTGTAAGACGTCTTATAGTCGTCTTCGAGCTTTCACATTATTACGTCTAAATTATGGCTTTTGCAAGACGTCTTATAAGACGTCTTAATACATTGAGACCAAACCAAGACACAAAAAAGACGTCTTTCAGACGTCGTGTGCTATCTGGGTAGTAGATATTAAAAATTTTAATTTAAGAAAGTACCGTCTACTTTGTGCTACTTAGAAATAGATGGTGCTGGCTACTTTATAAATTATCTATATGGCCCAAATTAAATGCATGGCCCATAATCGGATCAGTTCCTCTAGCCTAAGGTTTAATTATTATTGAGGGGTGAATTTATATAGAAAGTACTAACTTAAAAAACTATAATTTTTTTGGAAGCACTTTTATATATAACATATAAGTCAGTTTTTAGTTGACTCTTGACTCTGATCTGTTTATTTTTGTTTCCAAAATATCTGGTATAACTAATAATCTACCTTTTTGTTACCTCCTGTATTATTACTATTTTATGTCTATTCAAAGCCTTGAGTGCACAGAACAAAGTTTTTTTTTAAATACTAGGACTGGTATGAGTATGAATTTCATACAAATACCGATGCATAAAGGGAACCATGAAACTATTTAGAACAAAATGTGATGAGTATGATGATCCATGACAATCGTGAATATAAAAATCATACAAATCCCCAGAAGTAGATGGAATATATTCCATTTTACTACAAAAGGAACAGGAAACTTTAATTCCACATACGTTTCGCATATTTAAAGCATGTATTGAATGGCAACGTCTAGCAGAGGCGAGGCAAAAAGTGAAAATCATATACTTTCCTAAAGTAGGAAGTGTTAATGATATGACACCAAACTTAGACCGCCCAATCACTCTATCGTCATTCATGTTGAAAACGGTAGAAAGACTGATAGATTGGTATACAGTGAGTTTTAAGTATTGAATGCAACGATTATCTCGGAAACGGCTTGCACGATTTTTATAAACTTGGTATTGTAAATGCAATACGGCCAATATTATGGTTATATTTACATTGTTGTTGGATCTTTCGATTTTCTGGAAATATAATGAACTATGTTATTTCAAATGGATCACCCCGTATATTTTGTGTTTTTCGAAATCCCTAAGAAATACTGTAATGTATGTTTAACTTATTTATAGTTTTATTTATCTAAAACACTTTATTTACAATTTATTTATACTACGTACTAATTAATTTATATAAAACTTAGACACTATAACTCACAATTCTAATTTATTTATTACTATTTATCTTTTCTGTAAAACACTTAAATTGAATCTTCTCTATCGATAAAGTCGCGGCAATTTATATATAAATAGAAACGGCCCAAAAAGAACCAAACCTGCTACCTAGAAGATTCCGGTTTCGATCATGAGTCGGGTGGCAGGACTTTAAGGTCGCGATCTAGACAGAGTCGGTTCAGGCGTTCTAATAACAATATTGGTTATTTTTCATGCAATGTTATAACTAAATGCTATAATTTCGGAGTTATAGGTACATTTACATTATCTCTAATGAAGTTAAAATAATACATTTGACGTTTCAATAAGTTATTATTGTTGGTGTTTATTAAAAGTCACAATGGATCGTTTATCTGAGAAAAAACAAATTGAAATTTTAATGATATTAGAATATGGTAATATACGTAGAAGTCAACAAGAAACGTGTAATATCTTTAATAATTTATATCTAAACCGAATCTCCATAACAAGATCTACTGTAAGTAAATTGGTAAAAAAATTTAACCAAAATGGTCCAATAAAAGATTTATCCAAATCAGGGGGCAAAAAAAATCTTTAGATGTTCGCGTCATGTTAGAAGACGATCCACACTTGAGTACTAGACAAATATCCAGGGAACTTGATATTTCGCAAACATCCGTAATGAGAATTTTACGTTATAATAAATTTCATCCATAGAAAGTAAGATTCACTTAAGAGTTATCAGATGACGATTTTGATAGACGTGAAAAGTTTGCAGACATAATGATGGGAAAATGTTAAAATCAAAACGATCAAATTTTTTTAAGTAATGTTGTTTTGCAATGAGGCCACTTTTTGTATTAATCGAAACCTAATCGGTAATTGTAAAAACTGGTCACGTAACAATCCTTGTTGGATGCGAGAATCCCACACTCAATATCCAGAAAAGCTTAATACATACTAAACTATATAAAAATCGTGTAAGCCGTTTCCGAGATAATTGAGGCCGTTCCATACTTAAAACTCACTCTGTATACAAGACGAAATACTGAAAGGAAATCCTCTCAGCGACCATCAATTTGCATATCAGCCAGAAAAGTTAACCGATTTGGCCCTGAATTATCTCACTATGATATTGTTAAAATCCTAGAGGATAGTGGAAAGTAGCAACTTTCGTAAATATTGAGGAAGCTTTTAATATTACCCATGCAAAATATATAATTAGCGCCATAGCAACGAACGAGGTACCAGTAGTCACATAGTTCTTAAAAGGATCATCGTCAAAACTCACCGAGCACCTACTAAGCCACAATAGGAGACATACTAGAGTACTATCACGAGGGCATTGTAGGGCTTAACAAATGTATGCATCACATTGTCCTTACAGAAGAAACCTTGTGCCGATTCTGCGAGGAAGAGAAGTAAACTGCAATACACGTTTTGTGTTACTTAAGGTCTATCAGACCGAGATTCCTTACACTTGTAGAAGAAAAACCAAGGGCAACTAGCTACACTGGAGAACTACTTTCGAGTCTATGGAGTCTACTACAAAAGTCCAAAAGTCCAAGGTACTCTAAACAACGAATAAAGGGTATTCGCAGTAGATCACACAGGTCGAGGAGGGAGTTCAGATGGAGCACAGTCCTAATTAATTCTAATCTAATCATCACCTGACACAGGAATACAATTTTTCAAAAATTGAAAGTGAGAATATTTTTTTTTATAGTTTAATGATAATACACCGCTAAGAGCCTTAAAGACAAATGGTATCAAATGTTCTCCTATTTCTATTAAAGATTCCTACCTTCCTTTAGTCCTCTTTAAACGCCTCTTTTTTACGCTGCCGTCATCTTCTTCTATTTGCTCCTTCCCCCCTTGTCAACTATCCTTTGGTCCATCCCCGTTCTGGAATTTTACCCACATGTTCTAACCAACTTAATCTTTTTACTCTGACTATTTTGCTAATATCTGCTTGTCCATATATCACTTTGAGTTCTGAATTTGTACTTTTCCTCCATTCATTTCCTTCTACTCAAACTCTTACAAAAAATTTTTTTAGGACTCATCGTGCCTTGAAATGCAGCTTGTTTTCTATGTTTCTATTTATTCCCTAATTTCCGTATAATAGTTTAAATTAGTGATGATGTAATTTTGGTTCCATTGACAATTATTACAGTAGATTCGTTTATAATTTCTTAGTGCGTTTTATTTACCTTAAATTATATAGTTTTTGAACTTTTATAATTAGACCTAAAGTAAGTACGAGCCCCTTTTTATTACAACTAAAATTTTTTTGCGTCATGGTATTAACTAAGCCTTGGCAAAATTCTAGTGTGAAAGAATCCCACATATCTTGAGGTTTTTGTTTAAGTTCAGCAATTGTTCTTGCAGGATGTTTTCGAAGTACCTTTTTCATCTTATGCCACAACGTTTCTATTGGTGATAAATCAGGACTACTAGATACCCATTCCAAAAGTGGAATACCGAAGTCTTATTGTCCATTTTAGGGCTTTTTTTGACGTGGGATATCCTGTTCCATCCTGTTGAAATACAAAATCTTACCCTGATGTCAAATATAATTCCATAATCGGTAAAAGTGATTCCTCCAAAATGTCCAAATATTTATTTGGATTTACAATTCCTTTAATAAAATGCAGTTTCCCTATTCCTTTCGATGACATGCTGCCCCAGACCATGACCGATGCAGGAAATTTTACTTTTCTTTTGAGACAGTCTGAATGGAACGCCTCATGTTTTTTGCGAATAACTCGACTTCTGCTATCTCCAACACAAACTTTGAATCGGGCCTCGTCACTCCATTGTATTGCATCCCATTGATGAGAAGTCCAACTCATATTATCTTTTGCCCATCTTAATCGATTTTTTTTTATGTTCTGCAGTTAGTAGCGCGTTTTCTTTAACCTGTAACAATACTGTCAATTTTAAGCAAACATATTTGATTGTTTTAGAGTGTTGAATCCATTTTTTTATGGTTTTTATTATAAACTTACTTTGTAAGTCCCAAATCATAGTTTGTGAGCTTCCCCTATGACCAGAAGATCTCGAAAATCGTCTTCCAACAGCATCACTCCACTGAGCATATAATTTAAGGTAATTAGCACGACACGGTTGGTTACAATAATTCTTATAAATGCTCGTCTATCAGCATTTGTAATCTTGCTTTTTCTAATATGACGGGGCTTTGGGCTGATTGAACCAGTAGTTTTGTATCTTCTAACTATGTTTCTTACACTATATAATGATAAATCTAATATATTTGCAATTTCCGAGTTCGATTTTCCAGAATTGCAATGTTTTATAACAAGAAAACGTATTTTTTCGTCAATGATATTTTCTTTACCCATTTTACTACGCAGAATTAGCTTAAAAGAGGTTAAAGGAGGTCCTTTCGTCACCCCATTCGCCACCAATGTTAAATAAAAAATATTAGATTATGACTAAAATTTATATTTACATTTAAAAAAAAAAATTCAAAAATTTGCACGGTAAGGTATAGTTAAAAGTTCACTATTACATAAATAAGGACTTCAACTATTAGAAAAAAATTACTTTTAGTCATAATCTAATATTTTTTATTTAACATTGGTGGCGAAAGGACCTCCTTGAATTGAATTCAAGTTGAAATATTACAATAATGCTCCATGTATAAATAAATATAAAAATAAGTAAAAAAGTTGATGTTTTCTAGTTCTAGTTATAATATAATTCTAAATTCATGCATTGTTAATTATTTTATGATTTAAAAAGCATGTAATCTTTAATACTTTCTTATTGTCGTTATATAATGAAAATATCAATAGGTGGGCCAACTGAAATGGGAAGGGGCTCGTAGATAATATGAATAAGTATATAATCTTTAAGTAAAAAACGTATAATGTTTTTGTTAAAAGTTTGATTAACATATAACTGCCAGTAAAACCAAATTACGTCATACTAATATGGGTATACTGTGGGTTGTATTGCTACTGTTCGATCTAATCTAAAAACATGGAATTCTTGGTAAAATAAAGTGTAGCATCCTATATATTATTCGGGAATATACCTCATGGTCGCCGCGGTCAGTTTTACCCAAATTTAATCCTTTTGCTATTCGAAAGGTATAGGCCACTTGGTCACCAAACCTGGATTAAGGGTTCCAAGAAAATTATGGGGTTATTTAATTACTCTAATTATAATATCGGTTTGTGACCTGTCGAGAACTAAAATAAAAATATTTTTCATTAGTTAATTGTCTGCATTCTTAGTGAAAAGATTAATTTTTTTATTTTAAAAGTGATTCTCATCTTATTCATTATTCCATAAAAGAAGTTTTGAGTTTGTGTTGCAATGGAGTCGATGTTAAGTGTAAAAGGAAAAAAGTTGTTAATTGTAAAAAAATATACATTTGGAAAAGACAAGGAAACAAAGTTAGGTGTATTATATAAGTGTACTCGTCGTGGGTGTAAAGCGACTATTGGAGTGGACGATTCGGAAACTGTCTTATTGAAATCTAAGAGTGAACACAATCATCCACCATCGGACCATTTAGATGTAAAAAAACTTCAAAACGGATTGAAAAGAAAGGCAACAGAAGATATTTGCGTTAAACCCAGTAAGTTAATTAATAACGGAATCCGAGGGGAAGGAAATACTTTTAATGTATCCACTACGGATGTTGACCTCATCAGACGAAGCATATACAGGGCAAGAAGAAGTATATTGCCACCTTTGCCAAAGTGTATCAATGATGTTCATAGTGTACTGAAAGCAATACAATGTGTTACAAATAAGGGTGAACAATTTTTATTATTTAACAATGAAGATTCACAAATTATTTTATTTTCATGTGATTCAAATTTAAAATACTTGTGTTCTCGTGATAGTATTTATTGCGACGGCACATTTAATTATTGCCCTAAATTTTTTTTACAATTTTTCACTATACATGCTGTTGATAACGGACACTACATACCATTGGCATTTTTTGTTTTACCAGATAAAAGAGCAAGTACCTATGCAACTGCATTTAAATTATTAAAAGATTACTGTTATAATAATTTAAATTTAGATTGGAAGCTGTGTAAAGTTATTTGCGATTTTGAGAAAGTCATACACACTGGTATTATACAGATTTGGCCTGATATCTTAATTATTGGATGTAGATTTCATTTAACCCAATCGTGGTTACGTAAGATACAAAATCTGGGTTTGATTTCCGAATATAAAAATGAAAATTCTGAAATCGGCAAATGGCTTCATTACACTTTCGGCATTTTATTTTTGGAAAGTACTGAAGTGGCAGAGTGTTTTTGTAAAGATTTAATTCCAATTATGCCATTTGACGAGAGATTAACTTCATATACTCTTTATATGATTAATACGTATACTAGCGATACGTCTGACTTCCCGCCTACAATGTGGGGTGCACAAGTTCCACAGAACGCACAACAAACATTTTAATTCTGCTTTTTATTCGGCGCATCCCGATATATTCAAATTTGTTAATGTAATTCTCGATATTCAGTTAAATACTTATGTGAAATTAAACAGTACACATATACCTAACAAAATTAAAAACGCTAATTACAAAAAACGGCATGCGTATTTAACGAACGTAATAGAACAATATAAAAATAAGATCCTTTCACGAACTCAATTTATCAAAGTAGTTTCTTATCATTACAAAAACTAATTGCAATTTGGGTTTCTTAAATAATTTTTATTTGGTATTTTGTGTATTTTGTACCTACTTTTTTTTATTATGTATAATTTTATATTGTTTTCTATTAATTATAAGTGTTTTTTTAATTTGGTTTTATTCTTTTCCTGACCCACATTCTGTACCATATCATATCAGTTAAAAATTTCTATTCACGTGGAAAATAATAAAAATCAGTTAAACTATTTTTTTCTTAAAAATATTATTTTCAATAAATCGAAATAGATAACTTTAATGATTGATAACTACGGCGACTAAGAGGCCTACCTGATTTTAAAACTGGAGACCAAGTGGTCGATGAGATTACGGAACCCCGCTGACAAAACTAACCGCGGCGACCAAGTGGCCAATACCCATATTATTCGAGTGCTGTTACGGGTGTCATTATATTAAAATTAAATAAATATTTATAGACTTGAATGTAATAATCTTATATAAATGAGGAAGAAGTTTATTAAATGTGTTACAGATGAAAAACTAATACATATGAGGATGTAATGAAAAGTTTCCGGCCCGATTTGCTTTCCTGTTCCAACATGTCTGGGTAGCCTTGCTTGTCGTCAGTATATGCTCGAAGTTTAAAGTGAGTACGTCAAGTAGTTTGTGTCCTGGGTATTTTAAAAGCTTATAAAGTGCGCTACTTTTAAAAGATGGAAAAAAAACGAGATAAGAACTGTGATAAAATATTGCCATATCAAAGGATTTATCCCCGACGGAAATAAAAGCTGAACTAGATGCTACACTAGGGCAATCTGCTCCTTCATTTACCATAGTTAAAACCTGGGTTGCGGACTTTAAATGTAGTCGTACTAGCACTGATGATGCTTTGCGTTCTGGCAGGCCAAAAATGGAAACTTCTGAAGAAATGGTGCAAACCGTTCACAAACAAATTCTAAAAGATTGCAGATTAAAATTGGAAGAGGTAGCTAAGGCTGTGGGCATAACAAAAGAGCGAGTTCACTATATTTTGTGTAAAGTTTTAGGTATGAGAAAGCTATCCGCCCGATGGGTGCCGCGTTTGCTCACGTCAGATCAGAAGCTCACGCGGCTAACCATTTCAGAGGAGATTTTGGCACTGTTTAGACGTGATCCAGGGGACTTCTTGCATAGATTTATGCAATGATGAAACATGGGTTTATCATTATACCCCTGAAAATAAACAACATTCCAAACAGTAGACGGCAAAGGACGAACCAGTTCCAAAGAAGGCAAAGGCAGTACCGTCTGCTAGATATGTCATGGCAACGGTCTTATGGAATGCTAAAGGGACACTCCTAATAGATTATCTCAAAAAGGGAAGAACAATAAATTCCAAGAACTACAGCGACTTACTGGACCAGCTTAAGCAAAATATAAGCGAAAAATGCCCTGGTTTGGCAAAAAAGAAAATTCTGCTTCATCAGGCACCTTGCCACAAGTCCGTTCTTGTAATGGCTAAAATTCATCAGCTAGGCTTTGTACTATTAAACCATCCTCCGTATTTGCCAGACCTAGCCCCGTCAGACTTTTATTTGTTTCCAAACCTAAAAAACAATTTTTATGACAAAATTTTTTCTACGGATTTAGAAGTAATTGCAGCCACAAACGCCTATTTTGACGAATTGGATAAATCAGACTACAGCAGGTGCCGTCATTATGACGTGATTTTTTCGGTTTACTCATCAGAAACGTCACTATCTCAATTAATGACGTTACTTTGACGTCGTTTTTGCAACGTTAATTAGACGTCAATACAGACTCGTTAATATGACGTAATTCTTTAGTATTAATTTATCCAAACTACAATATCCTAATCAGTATCGTGTATTTGACGTCGCATTGATGACATAGAATAGACGTCACTTAGAATTCGTCATAATTACGTTATTTTTTCGTATATTTCTGGCAATGTCATTGTCAATTGTCATTTTCCTGTTTCCTCTATCTTCATGATTCTCGTGAGTGACAGTCGTGACCTTGTAAACGTAGTGCATTTTTAAAATGTACTTTACTTGATAAGATGTTTTAGAAAAAGGTCAAAAATAGAATGTGACAAAATAATAAAGTATATTAAACCGAATTAAAATCAAATCTACAATTTTAGGTATGTTGTGTCAGTTCCTCTAATATTATTTCGTCATTTTATTCCTTTTAGTTTCTTGCTCATGACTTTTTTATTTACCAGGGTAATTTATTTTTTATAATACATTTTTCATGTGTTTTTTGGAATAAATAAATAACTTTCATCTACTTAGTATTTTTAATAATTCCATCCAACCTTGGGACACCCAATATAGACGTTACTTTGACGTTAGGTAGATTCGTGATAATGACGTCAATTTACCTGGCCTAGGACACCCAATATATAGACACGTTACTTTAACGTGATATCGATTCGTCGTTACCATAACGTTATTTTCACGTCATCAAATGATATAACACACACCAAAAAATCACGTCATAATGACGGCAAGATGACTATGTAGAAAAATAAATTCTTATTCAGTCGCTATTGTGTTGCGTTCTATATTAGGCCGGAAACTTTTTATCCCATCCTCCTATTTATGGACCTGTTTACTAATAATGGACTCAAAAATGAGGTATAGAAACATAATATGCAAAAACTTGCATCTTAGAAGGAAGATGAAATAAATTGTATTATTGTAGTTTTAGATTTACTGGTGTAGTACAACTAATTATCATTCAGCCAAAACGATAAATGACTCACTTACTGTACATTTTTTTAAACAATTTTATTTATTTATTCAAGGTGTCATTTGCATCAACTATGGCCTATAACTTCTGTTACTGTTTTTTTTATTAATGATTGGGTTTGATAATTTTATTTAAAAAATGAAGTTAGTTATTTAGCGTTTTACTCCGGATACCAAAAACTCTGTTCGTATATCGTAGTCATTGTATACAGCTTTATTTTCTGTTTTTACTCTTTCAAGAAATAAATTAATTTTTGTAAAAAATAAGGAACTAAAACTCTTATACACGACTCAAGTGGACACACTGAAATAATGAAAAATCAAGAAGCAAAGTTCAAGGTTTAACCGAATTCCTCCATCCTAGTTTCAATTCCCAAACAATTGAAATGGGTTGAAATTAATTTACATGTCAATTGTTTTAATGCGTAATCAAATAATTAACTTCGCAATAGTCATTATTTAACAAAAAAAGAAAAATAGAATTTAGTTTCAAGGTGGATTTTAATTCAACGATTTTTTGCGACATAATATTTTAAGGGAAGCCCGATTACGAGTTATCGATCAGAGCCGGCGTGACCTTTTTTGGTGCCCTAAAAAAGACATAATACATTTCAAAAAATGTGTATTGAAAATCTCTAAATATTTAAAATCGTCTCTGCAAGCAGGTTTACAGCTACACTTTTTAAAATGTGGACAAGTGATGCTCATAATAATAGTCCAAGAAAATTAGACTTATTTCTTTTACTATTACTTTTCTTATTAATTAATTAACACTTTGATGTAACACTTACTAAATATTTACACTGTCAATAATAAAAATTAGTTTTCCTTCATCTATTTGTATAACATTAAAGATCGTTACAATTAAATTTGAAGAAACAGGAATTATCAACAATGAATAGATGATTTTTCACAAAGATTTGATAATAATACTTGTAATGTTGCAGCTGATTATTCAGAATAAAATGACTGTAAAAATTGTCAATTCCTCCAAAATGTAGACAGATTATGGACTGTAGGTAGCTGAAAGCAGAGTTTTCTTTATCAGTTTACTATTCTATAAAATTCTCAGGCAAAACAAAGATTAATTGCGCCTTTTCGATGGCAAGGAAGGAATATTATTCTATTTCTGTCTATTTAATAGCATTGTGTTTCTATACCATTCTCTTAGAGTCGGTATTGGAAAGTTATCATACTGTATATTAAGTATAATTAACCCCCTTGTTATTTTTTAAATAAATACCTAAATAGATAAAAATCATTTATTTTTTTTAGATTTTACATAGGTTTTATAATAAAATTCACCAAATAGGCACATCATGAAGACGTTTTGAGCCGCAAAAAGAAAAGCCAGGAATCTGTTCAAGTTACATCTCGGAAAGGCGGCAATACTTCCAAAAATTAAGAAGAATCCGACGAATTGCACCTAAAACAAAAACAAAATTAGACAGTTATAAACATATAAAAATTATGTAATAAAGATCTATATTTTTTTATTTATCTATTTAAGTTCAGCGAAGAAGTATAAAAGTTAAAATAAATAAAGAGCACACAGTAAAAACGATGAAAGTTATAATTTTTCTAAAAGTGAGTTAAATACACGTTAAAATAGCTGCAGTCTGTATTATATGCTACACTGGCTCATGTTATGTTGGAAATGGGTTGTTAATACACTGTGCCCTAAAATATATATTGTGCCCCCTTCTGTCGCTAATGCAGCAAGGAAATATTTCAATGCATATAAGGACCCTTCTAATCATATCTACTCAAGAAAGTGTAGGATTTAGAGTGCCTTCAAGTTAGGTAAATCTCCCTCTTCTATTTGATATGCTCCTAAGTATAGTGCACTTAGATTCAGGAGAGCTACACATTCAGTCAGAATGTGAATGGAGCCTTCGTCCTTCTCCTCACAGAATCTTCACTCCCTATCTTTTACTTATTTCAGTTTAGTAAGGTGTTCTTTGATTCGGCAATGCCCAGTAAAGATTCCTGTCACAATGCGTAGCCTGTTCTTGGTCAGGCAGATACAGGCTTCAGATCTTCTCAAGTTATATTCACCTAGAAGTATCTTGTCTCCCCAAGAGATTGATCCGACTATTGTTTCTTCTACTGCCCAAATATTTTTTATTCTCTTCTAAAATTATGTTACTACTAATACCGCAGAACGGCTCGGCTCTCACAAAGGGTGTTTGAGCCACTTTCCTTGCGTGACTATATGCAATCTCGTTACCATGTTATGTCCCGGGACTCAAGTGAGAGTAACTCTATTTTCCTCGCCTAGCTCATTCAATTTTTCTAGGCATATTCAGACCATTTTTAAGCTGATTACGTAAGAACTTAGCGCTTTGATGGCCACATATCTATCGGACATGATGATAATCTTTTGGCTACGATAGTTTTTCTCGACGGTAAACTTTATACACTTCTTAATGGCGTGAATTTTTGGCTGGAAGAGGCTTGGGTATTTTCCCATACTTTTAGAGTGTCTGGTAATAGGCACATACACTCCCTATTGCAGTTCCTTCTATGGTTTTGGAACCATCCATTTACCATTGAATAGCATGTCTCTTGGTTGTAAAAACGATGGATTCTTGGCTCCATTCTTTCTGGCAGCCCAGCTTTGTAGGTTGAAAGTTGCTCACAAAACTGTACTTCTTTCTCATTTTATCTTGGAACATCTTCGGGCCTGAAGCTAATAGACTTTCGTCTGATTACTTTGTTTCTGATCATTCTATATCGTGTCCTTTTTGCCACATTCTCTATAATTAAATGTAGAGGATTGAGGTTAAAGATCACCTCCATTGCGGCCGTATGACAGGTTCTCAATAAACCGGTGATGAAAACACAGCCTAGTCTTTGTACTTTTGAGATATTTGCTCTCGTAGCAGCTAAACTAGTTCTGTTTCTTCAGGCTATAGCTCCGTAACTATTGATTGGTCTCACTATTGGAGTATACATCCTTCGCAGTATATTCGGGTTACATCTCCATCAATTACCCACAATATTTCTGCATAACATTAGGGCTTTTATGGCCTTGTTAACTACTTCCTTCTCATGTACGCTCCAGAAAAGTTTGTTGTCCAGGATTAGGCCTAAATATTTGACTTTAATTTTCCATTCTATATCTATCCCATCTCATTTGACGGTTATGTGATTGTTTTTTTTTTTTCTTGAAAGGGTTACTAGTATTATTTTTGTGAGGTTAATACTAAATCCTACCTCACGGCACCATTTTTTGGTGTGTTCTAGTTCTCTTTAGAATATATCACAGAGGATATACCCAAACTTGATTCTAGCAAATATTACTATGTCATTGGCATACCCTCCACAGGGTATGCCGAGGTCAGTCAATCTGCCTAGAAGTTCGTCTACCATTAAGCTCGATATCAGTGGGGAAAGAACTCCTTCTGAAAATTCTCTGGTTGTGCAGATGGAGATAGTGTCCTACCCTATCTGTGTTTTTGCACATCTCGTAGATAGCAGCTGAGCTATTCATCTGAATGTGGTACTATCTACTCCTCTGTATGTAATTGCTCTTTTGACAGAAGGATTTAGGATGTGTGATATTCTTTTTCCCTACTTTTGGTATAAAGGTGACTCTGACCCTTCTACATGATTCTGATATATATTCTAGTTCTAGACTGTTCCGGAATATCCAGATTATACGTGCTGGTATTTCGTCCTGTGTCCCTTGAAGCAGAGAAAATATTTCATCCACATCTGGAGACTTAATGGGTTCAAAAGTGTTTACGGCCAACTTAAACCGAATGCTGCTACATATGTGCGGCCTTTCTTGGGGTCTACTGACCTTAGTTGTGTCGCTTATTAGAAAAGGTATGCTCCAAGGAAAATGAGTTTCGAGTAAGAGACGAGCTCTTTTCTCCGTGAAGTTTCCACTTAGTTTCTTTAACGCCATAACTGTATCAACTCTTCCTTTTGCCAGGGCCTTGTGCAGTTTCGCTACCGCAGGTGTAGAGTTTATCTTCTGAAATGACTTACACACCAATAAAACCCACAGACACGGAGTTTTTATAACCAAAAAACTGTGTACTTAGCAAAGCCGATGAATTTCACAGGCGAACACAGCAAAATCGCTTAAGGTTAGGGTTAGTGGACGACGCGCGTGAAGCAGAACAAGAACAAAGACATGACGTTTTTCACATATTATTATCCAATAAATGTTAAACAAAATGGCTACTAATTAATTTTCCAATATTCCTGCTCTAAGTGTATTTTGGTTTTGAAACTTAAAATTCAATTAAACGAGAATTAACTTTTTTGATTTTAATAGTTTTTGCTTTGAGCTCTTCAAATTTATTTTAATCTATCTGATTGTCACTGTTCTATTACGGATACTAAGAGAGGCTAAATCATTTAATATTGTAGAATCTAGGGAAATTATATTCTTATTTCAAAGTTATTTAATAGATTTAAGATATTATGTGGGAACTATTTATATCTATAGGTTTATAACTTGCTTGGTTTTTTGAATGTACTGAAGCACAAGCACAATCTACTGTTAAGTGGATTTCTTAGAAGACGTATTACCAGTTTAATATTAAACTCGTTAAATTCAAAGAGTTGTTTAGTCCTTTTACTGCTAATAATAAATGAATCGTTTTGCTTGCCCAGATCAAATAGCCTGTTAAATAGTGTATCTGAGAAATCCGAGAAATATTATTCGGTACACTTAAAAAACGACCTGTAATATTTAATTTAATTCAGTAAACTGTATAACAGTTTCAAATAAATGGCAGACAATGCCAGACTAGAACATTATAAGACAGTACATAATCAAACACAAAAGGCATGAAAGACGAAATTTAAAATCTCAAAAGAGAGATCCAGTTTCTGTGAGATTCAAATACGAAAAAAGAATAGGAACAGAGGAAAAACAAACCAAGACTTACAAAATATCACCAATCCCACTTATTAGGACTGCCTTAATTAATAAGATCAAAATCGATGGAGCTATAATACAGAAACGACGAAGTAAAAATATGTGTAATCACAAGAAACTGCATACCTTGATGAAGTGGACAGCAAGTTTCACTGTAATAAATGACAAGACATACCGTATAAGACGAAGCTAGACTACTCCTTCAAAAGTAATAGAGACCGCAGGATATACTCGGTGTTTCTTGAAGACATAAGTAAAAAAAATATCAAATAATATAATTCAACAGATGAAAAGGACCTGTGGTTAGAGTAGAATCCTTAAGTTTTTAGGTGTTAGTGAAAAATGAAACTCGTATATGTGTGGGTAAAGCTTTCGGTACTGATAAGTGCCTTCTTCAGTAGTTTTTTTTTTATTATTTGTACATTATTTTTTTTACCATATCAAAATCGTTCTTTAGTACAACGTTGGGGTGTATAATTATTGAAATGTTTAAAATCCTTTTTTTTATTTTTATAATTATTATATATTTAATTTCTATTATCCTTGTCATGTCCGTTTGTGGTCCGTTCAATTGTATTTCTTCTTTTGTCTACCGTCATCCGGGGTGAAATCGGACGATTTTGGATTATTTTTGCAAATAGCATCTGCAGTTTTTATTCAAAAAATGTGAAAAAATTAAATTAGATACTTGTATCCTTTGTATTGTCATTACATTCCGTTTTGTTTTTCTTATATAATAATAGTGTCCGAATTCACTCCTATGTCTGAGGTGGTTTTTTACACTCATTGTTTGTAGCTTAAAATCGAATTATAAAATGCACTGATGTGTATTCGGATACAAAAATTAAAAAAAAAAATAATATCCTGAAACATCTGTAAATGCAGGTCAAATTTTGAGCATATATTATTAGAAAAACACAATATTTGAGAAACATTCGACATTTTATTTAAAAACAATAAACAAAATTCATTTTCTACATACTAAAAAATAACAAATTAAAAAAAAAAGAAGAGACACATTCTTTAATAAACAAATATTTGGGTGTGAGTAGGAAATTACATATTTTCTATAAACTAAGATGTGTCTATGTTATTTGGAAATATAAACTGATATCGGCCTCTTGAAATTTTATAGATCGGAGAAGAAGGATTAATTAGTGTATTTCAATAATTGCAATTGTGGATAAGAATAATAATATCCCATCTTGGGAGAATCATGCTTTTGTAGGAAATGAACCATATATGTATCAGGATCAATCACTTCCTTGACACAGGCGACATAGTTTTTTGTTAACTTTTTATTGGTCAATTTAACTATGACAAAAGTGTCAGGTGTTAAAACTGCGTTTCCTGGGCTCTCAAATGAATCGATTTTCTCAATATTTTCGTTTTGGCTGGTACCTGCACCGTCAACCTGACATTCTTCTTCGTTGTGATCCTCAATTTCTTCATTTCTTCTTCGTTGTCATGATTCTCAATTTCTTCATCTGTTGCTTTGTGATCATCATTTGAAATGTCTAACTCAGATAGTGAAGAAGAGTTCTGTCTACTTGGACATTTTACAGCTTTCCCCGGCGCAACATTGAGTTTCCTGTCCCTTCTATTGAGTAAGCCGACAAACGTTTGGGACCATTCACAAGAAACTTCAGCCTCATCTCTTAATATTGGATTTTTTTTAGTACAACCTCTGGATTCAGTGGGAAAAGCCCACATGCTCTAAATCCCGACTTAATGGTTTGCTGCATTGTTGGCGCCACCTTATCTAAAGTTTTTTAAAAATTCTGGGAAACTCTGATTTTGGAATAAATCCCTTATTGTTTTCCATTCTGTTAAAGTTGTTCGCAAATTTTTACAGGTGAAGTGGTTAGCGGTACGATATTCGGTCAGTCTTGCGCATGACGTCACTTTTGAAGCAAATTTTTATTATGCCTGTTATGCCATGTTAAAAAGCGACTTTTTGAGTTATTTTAATATCTTCCTGATAGTGCTTAGAACTTTATAGATATATTTATCTTAAAATTTAATATTATTTCTATATACCAAGAGATCTTTTAGTAATTATTGGTACGTAATATTCAATTAATTTATATTTAAATTGATAGTGTAATTGATATAAAGTTAAGTTATGTCACATTTTTGCTGTATTTTAAAGATTATTTATTATTGGTACATTAAAATCTACTATTTTAGGGAGTGTAGTTACTAACAAAACGCCATGTTGGGCAGTATTTGGCTACAAGAACTAGCCTAGACGTAACATCCTCTTCATGTTTTGTGGTGGAAGAATTTAATTTCAGATGAACACTATCTTGTTAATCCTCAAGAGAAATGCATACCAACTGATATGACAAATATATTACGTTAAATTGGAAATAAATTACCTAGTTTTTGTATATAAAAGCACAAAATATATTTTTATTTAGCATTTCTTTAACACAAGGTTCCAATATCTGCCTATAGTGAATTTTCTTGTAAGTATAACTTATGTGTGGTTTTTTAGTAATTTTCATTTGAATATATATTTTTAGTTTTATAATGAATATAGAATTAGAAAATAAAAGAGTAGCATCTTAACAATCATTACAAACAGTGTTGCCAGGTCATCATATTTTTTTTCTTCATTACATTGCCTGTCTAAAATTTAGTAGAAATCAGTAGGCAAATGAGTTGCCTAATTAAAGGGGCAAAAAAATTTAACGTTCCGATTAGTGTAAACCATATTTATACGAATTTTACACTGTTTTTACTCGTTAGTATATTAGACTATAAAATTAACAACAAAATCATAATAACAATAGAAAATCAAACAGCAATAAGTACTATTTAAAAAATAGTTCATTAAGAAATGGAACATCATTGAAAATAAAAAATGAATATTACACATTAGAAAATAAAATAACCCAAACAAATAAACATAAAAAAAAAAATATTCTAATCGAAACCGGAGTTAGAATCAATCAACTAATCATTTTTTTTGTATATGCTATTGTTATTAAGTGCTAGAATATCTTTTGAAAACTTTACAGTATGGCAATTAGCATTTCTACTCCTTAAGTAAGTTTTACAAGTAAATTGTCAACAATACTCCCCATGAAAATCTTATTTCTTTGGTTGATTGTACTATAAAACACCATCAGCCAGAAAACCACAACAATTTTTTTTTATATAACATACCAGAGCGTACACTGCATGGTATGCAACTCGAAACACAACACAAGTAATGAACACCGATAATTTCCTAAAAAATTCCAGGAAAGTTATAAAACAACACAGCCAGCTGTGATTTTTATGACTTTTGATTTTTTTTTTTTTTATTATATTGTGATTATAATTTACAAAAATCTCAAAAACGGACAAATAATAATAATATTAACGGCTTTTTTTCAGTGGAATTCACATTAATATCAGTAGACCAATGGTCAAATTAGTAGATCTACTGAAAAATCAGTAGACCTGGCAACACTGATTACAAAATGTAAACAAAACCATAGCAGTCTATAAGCGGCCGTGACAATACCTATGTTGACGTTATAAAACCTGTGCACCGCTTTATCTTTATTCTTACACCATGAAAGAAGCGAAAAATGCAACGTCTAGGGGTTGTAGATTGTGCGTGGAATTGGGTGGAAACAAAATAAATCTTATATTGTATCTTTCGCATTGCTGGAGGACATGTAGTGAAACATGGCTTGAGAAATTGAATCTTATAATTACTTTTGGTCCTTCGAGCTTTTTTAAATACGTCAATGCAATCTTATCAAACCATTCTTCAAAAGTCAGTCCGTCGAACCAACCATTTTTTTGTACGGTTATAGAAAACACCTTCTATTCCTCCTTCCACCCATGATGGATACAGGTGTGTTGCCTTATACACGGTATAAGGTGGTAGTAGTTGGCCAGATGCAGAAATAGCCATCATGATAGAAATGCTGCTTTTACTCAAATCCAGCTCGTTTTGACCATTTTCGACACAAGACCTTAACACAACCTAGGTCATCGCTTATGTTTGTTTCGTCATAATTCACAATGTTTGTATCTGGTACTCTATCTAACGTTTCCCTCAAATTTGAAAAATATTCCACAATAATTTCTCTACTTAGGACTGTCCTGACACGCTTAATGTTTTGTGCCAGTCGCTCAGTCAGACGTACATTTCTTTCTAAAAACCGATAAAACCAATCATCATCTGGCATATTATCCTGGAATTTTTGTATTCTGATTCCCTTTCGATCCAAATAGTTGTTGATGAGACTTTTTATATCGGATCGTGTAAGTGGAAAGCCCCATTCACCAAATGTCTGGATACCCTCTGACAAAAATCTTTCATCTTCTGACGATAGGGCACCTTGTTTTTAACTGTGCATATTTCTTATAGTTTTGTGAAGTTTCACGAATAGACCTTCTGCCCTGTCGAATATTTTCTAAAGCAAGTGGCAAGGTCATTGACGAATCTACGAAGCATGGCTGTCCGAGTTCACCCCACCTATGAACAAATTTTTTTAATTAACCCTCTCCACCAAAAACCAAGGTCAAATTTCGCAATGTTTTCATTCTAAATTGTTGTAGAAACAAAAACATTAACAAATCATAAAAGCCATAAAATAAATACTTACTGTCAAATTAGCTCGTTATACTTCACTCACATAAACTACCTACGTCTATACTCGGTCGCATCTATGTTTACTAACTTCAAAATTTCATAACCGCTACAGACAAGAAAAAACTTGCAAAAAAGACACTGTGTCCGAATTATTCACTACTATCCCAATTTGCCCAGATGACGGTATATTTTTTGCGAAGCAACCCGCGATAGCTCTAGGTTGCACAAGCTAAGTAATTTAGTTTTTTATTTCTCTCTAAATAAATTCTAATTTAGAACTGAATGGTTTTTGTTTGATACTTATCTCCTCTCTTCTTCTGCTCAGATTACGAAGTCCCGAATGTATATTATTCTTTTAATATGGATTTAAAAATTAATAAAATCCTTTAATCACTATTATTGACAGTTTTAATTTGTTTACACAAAGGGCATCTGGGACCGAATATACACATGGGCTATCAAGTAAACCCGAAATTACAGGACTGAACTTGCAGGTTATTTTCAAACGCACATTTGCCCGGGACCCAATTTACATGTAAGTACCCATTTAATCTTGGTATATAGGGTGGGCCACTTAAAAGTTCCACCCCCTCCCCCTTATTCTCGTTATTCATTGAGATATCGGAATTTTTTTTTTTTTGAAAGAGTGGAACAAAAACTTTCTTATGAAGGATTTAATTATTCTGTGACGTCACGGCTTACTTCCGGTTTTTCCGGAAGTAACAGAAAATCGCAATTTATTTTTTATTTTTAAATTGAAACCCACTTTTTTTATTGTAAATTTAAATTTCTGGGACATTTTTGTATAATAATCGTGTATTAAATTTATTCTGGTAGCTGTCAAAATGGCCGCCATATTGGATAATATTTTTTCTAAACATGTTACTATTAATTCGGTTATGGAAAAAATTTTAGGAAATTATAAAATCTTTAAGGGCTTCAAAATTCTTATTGAGACCCATTTACCGTTTACCAGTGGCGTATCTAAGCATTTTTATTATTAGCAAACCGTTTAATAATTCCATCTTCTTTTATCTTCGTTGTTAATTAAGATATCGGAATAAAAACGTTTTTGTTTAAAAGCTTATAATAGATACTTTCATTTACTGGATCCAATTAGTCTGTGACATCATGGCTTACTTCCGATTTTTCCGGATATAACTGAAAATCACCATTTTTTTTTAATTTAAGATCAAAACCCCTCTTTTATTGAAAATTTGAATTTCTGGGACATTTTTGGATAAAAAGCGTATATTAAAAATGTTCTGTCAGCTGTCAAAATGGCCGCCATTTTGGATAATATTTGTTCTAAACATGTTACTATTAAAAAAATATGGGAATGTATGATCTTTATAAAATCATTGTAAGCTTTAAAATTCCTATTGAGACTCACTTACAGTATACACCAGTGGCGTATCTAAGCATTTTTATTATTAGCAAACCGTTTAATAATTCCACCCGCTCTTATCTTCCCTAATAATTGAGATATCGGAATGAAAACTTTTTTGTTTGAAAGCTTGGAATAAATACTGTCAAATACTTCATTTAACTGGTCTGTGACGTCATGACTTTCTTCCGTATTTTCGAAAATAACAGTAAATCGCAATTTATTTTTTATTTTTAAATGGAAACCCACTTTTTATTGAAAATTTTAATTTCTTGAGCGTATCAATGTTAATTTATTATTGTATGGTAGGTCTTGTATTATTATATTAATTCTTTAAAGCTTTCTGATAAAATTAACTACTTTAAAATTTAAAATAAAAATAAACATTTTTTAAATTTAAAGATCTGTTGCGTGTCGTAATAATTTATTTTTCTACTACTGTGCGAAAAGTACGCACGTTACGCACACCACGGATTGCATAAAGCTTTACTTTTTTCACTAGTGCGTAAAGTAAAATTTTTTACGCACTAGTGCGTAAACAATACACAATTTTTAGTATTTTGACGTGACAAATGACACATTTTATTTCAAATTTTCTTTACGCGTTAGTGCGTAAAGTAAAACAGTTTACGCACTAATGGGTAAAGTAACCAACCTTAGTACGGTAGTAGAAATATTGTATGCAATTCGTATGTAAAGGTCTTTTTTGAAGGCCACTTTATACACTTATTATTATATGTATAAATAACTATTTTTTGTTATTTGATTTATCAGTAGTTAACTGATGTAACCGACCAATTAAATCAAGTAAATGATAGTAATTGTTTTAAGATTTTAAACAAATAAGTTTTTGTTCCAATATCTCAATTAACAACGAAAATAAAAGCGGATGGAATTATTAAAACGGTTTGCTAATAATGAAAATGCTTAGATACGCCACTGATGTACTGTAAGTGGGTCTCAATAGGAATTTTGAAGCTTGCAATGATTTTATAAAGATCATACAATCGCATATTTTTTTCCATAAACGAATTAATAGTAACATGTTTAGAAAAAATATTATCCAATATGACGGTAATTTTGACAGCTTACAGAAATATTTCAATACACGCTTCTTATCCAAAAATCAAAAATTCAAATTTTTAATAAAAAACGGTTTTCGATTTTAAAATAAAAAATAAATTGCGATTTTCAGTTATATCCGGAAAAATCGGAAGTAATCCAAGACGTCACAGACCGAATGGATCCAGTATATCAAAGTATTTGTTATAAGATTTTAAACAAAAAAGTTTTCATTCCGATATCTCAATTAACAACGATGAGAAAAGCGGATGGAATTATTAAACGGTTTGCTATAAATTAAAATGCTTAGATACGCTACTGGTATACGGTGTGGGTCTCAAAGGGAATTTAAAGATTCAAAGATTAAAGATGCATCCCTATATTTTTTCCATAAACGAATTAATAGTGACTTGTTTAGAGAAAATATTATCCAATATGGTGGCCATTTTGGCAGCTGCCAGACAATTTTAAATGCACGATTATTATACAAAAATGTCCCAGAAATTCAAATTTACAATAAAAAAAGTGGGTTTCAAATTAAAAATAAAAAATAAATTGCGATTTTCTGTTATTTCCAGAAAAACCGGAAGTAAGCCATGATGTCACAGAATAATTGTAACCGTCATAAGAAAGTATTTCTTCCAGTCTTTCTAACAAAAAAATATATTTAGATATCTCAATGAATAACTAAAATAAGGGGGGTGGAACTTTTAAGTGGCCCACCCTGTAGACTTATGTAATAATAATAATTTAATATTCAAATAAAGCTATATTCTTACCAGTATCATTTACAGGTTATTTTTGAACGACCACTTACTCGGGACCCAATTTGCATGTACCCGTTTAATTCGTTATGTAACAATAATCGTTTAATATTAAAAAATAACTAGGTATATCCTTACCAGTTGCATTTGAGTCAAAGATCTCTTGAAAATAAAACTGTTTTTCCAGCTACTGTCGATAGATGTCAGTAAGTAATATACAAACATCACAACGTGTACTGCGGTGTTGACCAGTACAATCCACTGTCCACTACCCCCTCCACCGTAGTATCTGAATCCAATCCAGACTAGTAAAAACATGGCAGTATGATGATAGAGGTGAAGGAAGCTGATTTGTCTGTAGCTTTTTCGAAGTAGGAAAAATAACTAAAACAAAAAATATAGGTTCTTTATAGGGGATGTTTTTATGAATCGTTTAAAGAAAAATAAAAAATATTTTTGAGTTTTCAGGAAAACTAAACATTATTTTAAAGTGTGATGAGTTTGATTTTTATGCTGTGTTAGTTATACGGGTTTTAACGGAAAGAAAACATATAAATTATGTTTGGTATTGAAGGAAATCCGTAGGAAAATCAATGATTCCACGTGGTTTAGATATCAAATATCTGATAGTTTACGTAAATATATGTATTTTTTGAATAAACGAAGCCACTTTTTTACCAATATTTAACTTAGCCTTTAAGTTATTTGCTCCTAATATTAAATACAGTTAAGTTCCTAATTTAAGATACTCCATAACAGGAAAAAAACTCCTGAAAACATTACTAAATAAAATAACTATTTCTTTTATATTAAAAAACTTTTTTTAAAAAAGGGTTCTAGATCCAGAAAAACTGCTGTTGTATCTAGCACTCCATACAAAAATTTTAAAAGTAGTATATCAAATAACAACTTTAATTTTAGGGGTTGAAAGAAAAATTGGGAATTCCATAGAAAGTCAATAGAAAACACAAAAAAAGTTAAAACAAGTTCTTCATCTGTAGATCTGAGAGTACCAAGACTCAGACAACGATTCAGAAAATTGTAATGTTGCTATTTGCGTTTTCTGTGAAGTTTCCTTATGTAAAAATGCGAGGGATGAAAAATGGGTGACATTATAAAAGATGTTTTAAATAGACCCAAAATGTATGTGCTGGTTATGAGGTATTTCGATAAATTTATGATTTTTGCGCTAATAAATAAATATTTATTCGTTAGTTTTAATATCTACCTTTTTCTTGATGTGTTGCAAGCGAATTCTCGCGAACCATAGTTCGCGCGTATACGTCCGAATTCAGGCGAACACAAAGTGATTTCTGGTTCAGATTCGTTAAGCGAAATTTATAGCCATTTTATGTACAATAGCAGACGCAAGTAGGGTGTGTGTTCTGTTATGGATGTTGAAGGAGAATTTTATTTAGCAGAAAGTAATACCGAAACTGCTTTCATTTAGAAAAAGAAAGAGACAGTTCTGGGGTATCGAAATTTAATTACATGATCCTTTAAATGATTATTTTAAATTTTTTGAAGAATTACATAATCAGAGTCAAGCAGGACGAATTTCTTGATATCCATATTATTTAGGAGTACGTTTCAAAATTTGGATAGCAAATTACCGCAAACACATGAATAGAAAATCAGGCCATTCTATGCAGTTCGCACAAAAAAGGAAACCCGTTTGAGCTTCCAGCAACTAATAGCGATTAAAGCGACTAATTCGCTGGTACTGGTTTGTTCGTCCGAATTCGGACTCTTACGCGCTAACTGTGGTTTGCGCGATTTCGCTTGCACTGTAACCGTAGCCTAAGATATTGTCTAGTATTTTTTGTAGGTTAAACATATATTTGAAATATTTTTTACGGAAAATATATTACGTTTTACTAAATTATGTTTTATTACTATTATAAGACCTTATTCCGAATACCTAAATACCCTATATTACCTTTTTAGACCTGGCCCTTCTATTGAACATCGGTAGTGACAAACCTAATTAAAGAATATTCCCTTGTGAAATTCAAGGTAAAAGGGGATAAAACAAAAAGCTGCAGAGCTACCAGAAAGCTTCTTAGTTATCCTGACAACACTAGAGCAAACTAGACAGAATCTGCATCTGATTACAGGCATTCTAGCTGGTCATTGCCAAGTACGGAAGCATCTTCATTCCATGGGTATGTCAGAATCTGCACTCTACAGGGGGTGCAAACAAGTAGATGAACCCATCGAGCATATTCTCTACGATTGTCTGACGCTTTCAATTATTAGAATATTTGTGTCCGGCCGATATAAGAAAATCACGTTTTGGCGACGTTGTCGACTACATTAAATTAACTTAGGAGTATGCACAATGGGCCTAGTGAGGCCTAAGTAACATTGAGCCACACTTCACATGTTACAGATTGAAATTACCTCATATTAAAAAAAAAATATGACATGGGGTACTAAAATTATTTTTTGTAGCTTGCACCTTTTTTAATTGAAATTTGTTATTATTAACAAATGTTTAGACATAAAGTGCAGAAACGTAATATATTAAAAAATCCGACCAAATCCAAGTTGTTCTTATTAAAATTGTTCTTTTATTTAGATTATTTGTTTTTAATTGTTTAATCTATGTTAACGTGGTTAATCACTCTCTATGAAATAAATTGGCTGTAGGATTTAATTACTGGTTCTATTAAAAGAAACAGAAATACAAAAAATTGTGCCACTCGGCAATCCAAAGCGTTTACTATAAAATATCTCGAAAAATAATAACTTTATCGCTATGAAGACAAAGTATAAAATTTACGTAGAAAGTATTGGAGAATCGAAAATTTGTGATAAAATTGCAATTCCGCCAGTGGCGTAGAATTTGGGAAGGATTAACCAGTCACTTGCCCCTGTCGTACGCCTCTGATGGTAGACAGAAACGTTTATTTAATATACTTTAGTAGGGTGTATAGTATCTACACTTTTCGCCAAATATGACAATAATACGTCAAATAGTTTTAAAGTACTGGACAATTTTTAAATTTTTAAACAAAACACTCTGTAACTCAGAATAGAGACACATTTTATCTAAGTGATTTGGGTTAAATTTTCATAATTTGAGCTCAGAATTCTATAGTTGAAATATTTCTAATTAGTAATGAATCACCTATATAACTTTTTATATAACTTTTAAATTGTACTATTTTCAAATAAGTACATTTTTTATCTTTATGTCCTGCTGAAGACTATTGTATGTGTTACGTAATTAAAAAAAGTGAGTCAAAAAATGATGGATTATTAATATGTAAAAATCTTACCGTATCCCCAATATCAAATAATTTTAGGTACATGTAGAGTTTGGTAGAATAAACCACTTCCATTGCTTCTGGAGTAGTACTAAAATCAACGTCTTCACAAAATACATTGCTCATTCTGCTCATACATATGGCACTCTAAAAAATAATATACAGTTAAACATATTTCAATTCCTATGTTATTAAAACATATTAAGTACAAATAGGTGGGTTCTTGTTGATTAACAAAAATTTCGCAAACATTCAAATTTTAATTAATAAATTAACATCTTAATTCACAAAGCAGTTTTAAATAGTTTCCTACTTGTAAATAATTAAAAATAGGAACTTCAACATCAATTCAAATATACTCTATTGTACATTCAATATAATGACGTATATCTTAAAAGTTTTACATGTGAGCAAATTTTAAGTTACTGTTGTAATTTCCTGTTACTAAAAATTAGGTAATTTTTATTTCAGTTTAGAAACAAAATTTCAAAATAATATATAAAACAGAAATACATATTTAATTCTTTTTTTATTTTTGTGTTATTTTTTTTTTGAAATATAAAAAATATTTATCTAGAATAGATAAAATGAGGGCGGGAAGTGAGGGCGGGAAGTAGAGGTGTGTAATGTGACACTTCCCAACCTTCAATGACGTTAGTAATGACAACATTACATATATGGTTGTAAATAAAATAATATTTACATTTGCAACCAATTTTTAAAACTTTTGCATTTTTTTTAACAAATTAGAGGAAAATAAAAAATTATTTTAATATTTTTTACAAAAAAAATAGTTCCGTGCAAAATAAAAGGTTGCAAATTGAAATGGCTGTTTCAAAAACTTGTATGAGTTATGTCATCGGTTTGCAGCATTTTTGCAATTTTTTTGTCTATGATATAAACAAAAACACTATTTTACAAAAAAAAATCTGGAATATAATGCTGAAAATAATACAGTATAAATATGTACCAGACCTCAAAAAAAGTTTCAAAATTAAATTTACAGTTATTTCAATTTTATAAAAAATATTCCAACAAAGTTTAAAAACTTTTGTAATTAATGCGAATTGTATATCTCTAAAGACTGGCCTAATTATCCAGATGCGAAATCCGCTAAAACGTCAAAGGATTTTGAACTAAGATTTCTATGACCTTAAATTTTCAATGGGTATGGCATAGGTGTTGCCATTTTTAAATATTGTCAATCATTCTTACTGAATATGACATTCTTCTAAACATCCGTTTTGGATGCCTGGGTTTGTTTAAAATTTATTTTGTTTAAATAGATGGGTTTAAAAAAAATGACATGCGATTTATATTAATATTTTCAAAATTGTATCACAGTTATACAGTTATAACAAACAAGTTGTAATCTAATGTAATGGTTCGAAAGGTTTGAACGGAAAAACAGTTCAGACAATCACTCGCTAATTTCAAAACTGAGTGAGTAGGAAACAAAATAGTTTAGATAAAATTTATTTATTATTTATGAATAAACAAGGTGCATATAAAAAAGTTGACCATCAAATCACTTTTTTGAAGTTCCATTTGTTACTTTTAATTTTAGTGTCCTTTGAAGGGACAAAAATTTGTTACATATTCTAAAGAGTGTTGCTTTATTAAGAAACTATTTTTATTGATAACTTAATGCATAATATAACAAAAAAATTAAATGAAACTTTGACTTAAATAATTGAAAAACCCTTCCATTAATGTTAGGAGTAAATTAAAATAAATTTTTTCTACGATCTCTATCCAAAGTAGGCTTTTGCGCTTCGAAATTCAACCGCAAAGTTGACGTTTTTCGCGAACTGACATTAAGTGACAGCTTTGTCGATCGCCGTGCCAAAAACTTGACAGCTTTGTCGCTTACCTAATTTAAATTAGATATAATATAATAATATTTCTTTTTAATAAATGATTTTGAAGTTATTTGTACCTAGTTTGATGTTATTTCTTTAAATATTCAAGTTAGCATTGACTTTAAATACTACTATTTTCATGAATAACGTAGATATAGGCAACATATTATACACTACTTATGACAAATTTTCAGTTTTTATATACAGGGTGGCGCATCCTATACGCCTCGGTCTCTGTAGGGAAAACAACTTAAAATTTGAATTGTTTTTCTTAATAGGGATATACAGAGCCATTAACACTACAAACTAAAAATAATTTGGATTATACGGGGTGACTCAAAAATAGGAATTTATATAAAAGTTATGTTTTTTTAAAGGGAACACCCTATATTTGATGATGTCTTTTGATTCCCCGGAAAAAATATAGTAAAGTTTCTGTAATGTTTCCTATGCCTATCTTTTTTCGTTTTTGAAATATTTAAAAATCATGTATAAACAAAAATTATAGAGATCGATATCGCAAACAACTTTTATTTCAACAATTTTCATAAAAATCAGAATTTTGCACAATTTGTCAAATTTCTCGAATACGGACCATTTCAGGAAATTTTGACATAAAATAAAAATTATAGATAATAATATTAGAAGTAACTTTTATTTGAACAATTTTTGTCTCCAAACATAAATAACAAATATATTCCATAAAATATAAAAACGGCCTCCCATAAAGTACCTCCCCAGATGTTCCGACTTTGTTCAAAATCTAATCATTTCACGTCAGGCCGAAATAAAACTTAAGTTTAAAATTTAATGTTTTTTCTTTATCCGTTTTTGAGTTTTCTTCAAATTTTGAAATTTACACATTTTCTCAAATATCTCGAATACGGTCCATTTTAGAGAATTTATGTATAAAACAAAAATTATAGATAATAATATAAGAAGTAACTTTTATTTGAAGAATTTTCTTCCCCAAATGTAAATAAGAGATATATTCTATAAAATATAAAAATTACCACCTATAAAGTACCCCCCAGATGTTCCGACTCTGCTCAAAATCTAATCAGCTCATAAGACGCTCGAACAAAGCTTAAGTTTGAAATTTGGTGTTTTTCCGTGTATCGGTTTATGAGTTATGCGACACACAGACACACACACATACACACACACACACACACACACACACACACACGCACACACACACACACACACACACACACACACACACACACACACACACACACACACACACACACACACACACACACACACACACACACACACACACACACACGCACGCACGCACGCACGCACGCACACACACACACACACACACATCGCGAAAATAGTCAAAACGGATTCAGGGGACTTCAAAACGTAAAAATAAGTCGAAAACTCGAGGTCGAAAAAAATCATGATTCCTATACTTTCCTTATATCTTATATCTTATATATACAGATAGGAAAGTAAAAACGTAAATTTATTTGTATATTCTCTGATTTATTCTTAATTGACCTATATATTTTAAATTAGTTCATTAATTTCAATTAATTTGATAAATACTTTATTTGTCAATGTTTTTTTAATGCTTAAATTGGTTTGAAATGTACTTGTGATTTATAGTTCTCTAAAAAACAAACTGAAGTTAAACGAATGACATTTTAACACACCAGAAGATCCACATATTCGTTAGGTAATAAAAACGTTAAAATACTAACCTTTATAAATACATATATATTAAATATTATTTGTAGAATGTTATAAACGATCATTGCCTTTTTAACGTCAAAAGGTTTTCGATTTCCCATCAACTGGGGTCCCAATATTTTGAAAAAATATACATAAAAAGCTATTAGTCCCACAAGGCACAAGGGTGATGCCACAAATATGTTTCCATAGGTTCTAGTATCTGAAATTAAAAATTTAATTTATTCTCTTATAAAAATAGGTAATAAAAAGCAATCATAATGATAATATAGTTAGCTTAGTTATTTGTTTTTATTTCAGTTGAAAGTTTACACTAAAGAAAATTAAATATTTACACCTTCTTGTTGAAATTTTAGGTTTCATAACATTTAAAATGGTTTAAAAAATACGTTTTTTTAATTTTGACATATAAAGTGACATTTTTTTTAAGTGTTAAAAATTATCTTATGTTGAATATATCTATGTTGAACATTATGAAACTGGTTACGAAAAATTCATTATGTCACCAGCTGCGAAAAGAAAACAAATAAAAATAAGCCTGATTTGGTTTTAAAATTAATATTTACATTATTATTAAAAGTTTATATCAAAGAAAAGCAGGCTGGCTCATAAAAATAAAATTTGGTTTAACTTACAACCTAGTAGAATGTTATTTTAGTCCTCATTTTCCATTATAAATCAGCACAAAATAAGTAAAATACAACACACGACAAAATAACCCTTCTTTATTGAAAAATCAATAACTAACAAGCAATTCAAACAAAAAAATCTCTTTTAAATTCACCGTAACCAAATTTTACCAAATGGAAATGGGCTACTTTTCATTGGGACATCCTGTATATTAATTATGCGACTTTTGGTAGATATATACAACCTAATAGTATACGTTTTACAGTGGTTGCTATAACTCCAGTTATAACTAACTTATAACTTTATAAAAAGATAATGTTATTAGGTATCTAATTACAAATGGATATAAAACGCTACTTCCTACAAAATGACATTACATCATAAATATCTCACTAATGGCAACTAGGTAGACCTTAATAGTAAACTTTCATTTTGTCTAAAAAGTTGCAATTGCATTCGTGCAGACGAAAAAATTTTCTGACCCTCATTTTTTAAATCTGTTTTCATGTATCTGATCATTCTGAATCTGAAAATCAAAAAAAAAATTTTTTCGTCTGGTCGTCTGTATGTATGCCGGCAATTACTTCTAACTTAGAACCCTATTAATTTTCAGAAATTTCGGTTCATCCCTAACTACTTTAATAACAATTTTCTTAAAAACCGCCTATGCATTCCTTATGTGTTTAATTTTAGGAATTTCAATTATTTCTAACGTCAAAATTCCTAACATTCTTCACATTCCATAAATTGCAAACATTCTCTAACGACCTGTTAGAGTAAAGTTGATAGTTGATAGTAAAGGTGAAATTTCTAAGGCGGGTTGCAACCTTCATATTTGCAACCATATAGCCATTTTGGAGGCTATTTTCATTCGAAATTAGTCGCCAAGCCTGCCAATTTATGAAAAATATATAAGCAGTTTCTTAAAAATAACTTTTTATGGTGGTGCTATTAAGAGTACTACTATTTCGCCCCTAGCCACAGAAACACCATCAAATTTCTCTGCCGCAACCCCATAGAATAATTAACCGGCCATTTTATTTGGCAAAAATCAAAATAATGCTTGGCTGTGCCTGTTAAGTATCAAGATGTCAACTGTGATATGTGAATGGCTCTTAAATGTTAAATTATTTAAAATTGTATACTTCTTTTGATATTTATTGCAAATAATGTTCTTATACAAACCATTTTTTTAATATATAAAAGAGAGTTAGGGTATATTGCCCATTTAAAATTTGGATCATTTATGATACCAAGGTATTTTGTTGTGTTTTTCATTTTAATTATAAAGTTGTCATTTATTTGTATGTTGAAAGAAAGCCTTTGTAAATTACATTGCTCTCTATGGATCTACTTTAACACAAAAGTAGTTTTGTGGCTATAAGTTGCTATAACCTATCTTCACAAATGTCACATTTGAAAAAGAAGTTGTACTTCGAAACATATGTCATGTTAGTGTTTGTTTGGAAAAATTTTTATTTTTAAAATAAAAGTGTGAAAATCTACCAAATTTGGTTTTACTCTTTCAAAATGTATTATTAAGGTTTATCTTACCCGACCAAAAAATTAATCCTATGTTCAAAAATTTTCAAAAAATTCACCTAACTTACTCATCAAATAAGTAACTAATGGACAAATTTTGAAAAAAATCTGGTAAGCCGTTTTTGAGAAAAAAAATGTTTTGTTCAAAAATTCAAGTATGTAAAAAAGTTATCTTTTATCAGATTTTTTTCAAAATTGTTCTATGCGATCTCTATGTCATTGTTATACTGGGAGAATTTTTCTAAAATTTTTAAACTTACAGTTTTTTTATAAATAATAATATTATTATTATTTCACAATAAATTATCGTTAAAAGTTTTATAAACGTACAAAATTAGTCTATTTCCTGTTATTATAACTTTTTGTTGCTTTACACACTACCTAAGATTTATTCTAAACACTGAATAATGTATATATTAAAAGTAGTTGTAATTTAAAAGTTATAGAAACGTTATAACAACTACATATATTGTACATTTTAAAACAACTTAATTTAGTTATACGTTTCTAATAAATTAACGTTGTTACAACTCTAGTTAAATATTGCTCAACAACTTCTAACAAAAACGTTGTTTCTACACTATTAAAAAGTTGTATATCAGTTATAAAAATTTTTTTGACATTCGTACTTATCAACTTAGTTTCCGTTTCCTGTAACAGTAAGTTTTCTTTTGATTATCTGCTTCAAATTTCCCTTTTACATATGAATTTTCATATTTTCTTGTTCGGTGTTCTAATTTTCTTGTTAGTATTTTTTGCTTTCTCTTTTCCCAGTTTAATATTTTTACTTTCAATAAATTTTGTCACCGCCCCCTATACTCACTTTCAGTAAATAACACCTTCGTTAGTACACTATTTATCCGCTAAATTTAAAATTTACAGTTTACTACATTGATTCGTTAAAAAATCTAGATAGATGTCTTGAGTCTGATAATTTTTACTTTTTACTTTTATTAATTGACGTTATATCCTTAAAAATTTTTAAATTGTTTGTGCTTGTAAAAACTATTTTGTGTTGTTTAGTTAATAATAGTCTTACATGTGTTTTAATTAATTTATTCAAACAGACATCTCGCGGTTTAACCTAACCTACAATATTTTTAAAAAATACTATTGTATTACATATGACTTTTTTAACTCGTTTTGTTAAATTTTTAGTAGCGCTTCCTTTATGGAAATATTCAAGGTGAGTCAAGGTTATTGTTTAACTTCTTTTGTGTTTTTTCTGTTTTTTTGTTATTTTGTATATGTGAAAGTCCGTTCATGCTTTATAATTGTTTTTTATTACAACTGACTCCTTGACATTCCATTTAGGTGTGCCTGATGATGAAGTGACAGTTTCGAAACCGGTCGCCAATTTAATTGACTTGTGAGAAATAAAGGACCTTTTCTTTAACCCTTACACTGAATTGTGGTTTGGTAAAAATCCATCGCTTACCCATACAAGAACTTTCGGAAACATTTCAAAATAAATCAAAGAAATATGTCTTAGTTGGATATGCCATATGCCGAATGATCTATAGCTCATAGGATATTAGATATAAGCCACAATAAAATAATTATTAGTCCTAATTCAGATATAAAGATGTATATGAGGAGTTATAATCAAAAATTCAAATAAAGTAGAATTTTTCATGGAGAATTCTATAGAAGACGATGAAATTGCAAAAAGCCAAAATTATTCAAAAATAGATAGTGATAAAGAATAACCAGAAATTAATTCAACAAATTCAATAGCGGGAAAAGAAGAACATGGGATAAGAGGATCAGAAAGGATGACGAAAGGAAAACCACTTGATGGTTATACAACTAAGTTAGTGTCTAACTCTAATAATATAGAACCAAGAAGTTATAAATAGAAGCGACAAATAAAGAGGTACGAAGCAATGTATGAAGAAATGGAATCTAAGAAAAGAAATAATACTTGGAACTTGTGCACATTACCTGAAAAGAAAACCAAGGTTTTTTTTGAGATAATTAAATGACTATTTAAGTTGAAGACTAATGAAAAGGGGGAAATAAAGCAAGAATAAAGCTACTCACAGAAATACGGCGATGGCTATAATAAGGTTTTTGCACCTCTTGTTAAGCAAACAACCTTAAAGCTTTTACTAATTATAGCAGGTCGAAAAAATTGAATTGTGAAATGTTACGGTGTCAAAACTGCATTTCCAAATGGAGATATAGTTGAAGATATGTATATGAATAGACCTAAAGAATTTGTAAATAAAGGGCAGAAAAACCTAGTATGTAAATTATATAAAAGTATCTATGGTCTAAAACAAGCAACGCAAGTATGGAATTTTCTTTGAGATGAAACACAAAAATTTAGGCTTCAGTAGTTGATAAAACTGATCCATGCCTGTATAAAATACAAAAGAAATAATGATAAATTGTATATTTTGACTTATGTTTATGATCTCCTTCTGATGAGTAAGCAAGAGGCTGATATTAAAAGAGTTATTTAAAACTTGCAAGTAACGTTCCAGCTAGTAAGTTTGGGAAATGGTAAACATTATTTTGGCTAGTTAGAATGAAACTAAAATGGAATATCTACAATTTACCAATCTAGAAATTTCACAAAAGTACTTAAAAACTTTAGCATGTTGAATGCCAGAGATTCCAATATTCCGATGAACGGTAGATATTATAAAATGCAAGACAAAAAAGAACTAAAGGGCCAAAAAAAAAAATACCAAAATGTAATTGGAGCACTGCCATATCCCAACTAACAAAGTAGTTTTATAATTTTTAAGACTTTTTTATTTTATTGATATTATATTGCTGTTTCTGGAATGCTAATTTCTTGTAATACAATTGCAGAAACCATTATTTTATTCTCTGATACTAAATTGTTTAAATTAGTTTTTACAATATTCTTACAGCACAATTACTATAAAATTGTTACATAGACATTTATACGACTGTTCTATACAACATTTCAGATAATAAAATTAAATTGCTTTATAGTGATTCAATATTGTTGCTTTGGATCCCTTTTACAACTCTTTGGTTATACAAATGCAGCTGTTTCTTGAGCTTGCAATAACAATTTAAAAAATAGTTATACAGGGTGTTTTCAAATTTGAGTTATTTATTTTAACAGCTTGTAGAACTCATTAAAAGAAGTCGATATACCAAAAATCACCTAAATAAAAGTTGCATAATAAGGGAGTTATAAGTTTTTTTAAAACTAAAAACATTCATTATCGGTAAAATGTATTCCATTTTTAGAAAAATTGTTCAAAATTCTCACCATTTTTCCGATTAATGCATAGTCTTGCTCGGCGTACCCACGACTCCTGAAGGCCTCAAAAATAAAATCCGGATGTCCGCGAATAACATCACAAGCATTTACAATGCTGTCTTGAAGTTCTTCCACACTATTTCCTTCTCCATCATGATACACCAACTGTTTTAAATAACCTCACAGAAAAAAATCAGAAGGCGTTAGGTCCGGGGAGCGTGCAGGCCAAGAAACGGGTCCATTTCTTCCTATCCATCTATTCGGAAACTGTTTTTTCAAATATTCACGAACTCTTCTTCTAAAATGCGGTGGAGCTCCGTCATGTAGAAACCACATATCCTGCCTAACATTCAGAAAAACATCTTCTAATAATTCTGGCAGATGGTGTCGAAGAAAATCTAAATAAATGTCACCAGTTAGCCGAGGTGGAAAAAAGTATAGTCCAATAAGCATGGCATTTACTACACCAACCCAAACATTTAATAAAAATCTATGTTGGAAATTAGATCTTCTTACGGCGTGCTGATTTTCTACTGCCCAAACATAATTGTTGTGAAAATTAAATATCCCATTTCGTGTAAATGTGGATTCGTCTGTAGCTAAAATTATTTTCGTAAAATCTTCGGCAAAATTCAACTCTTCTAGGATGATCTTCAGGTTGTAATAGTTGTTGATAATGATAAGGTCAATATTGTTCCTGTCGTATTGTTTTCCACACTTTACTATGGGAAACATCGACTTGAGTTGCTGTGGCTCTGGTACTTATTGTTGGGCCATCTTCCACCATTTCCAAAATATTTTCCTTAATTTCTACCATTTCAGGTGAAGCAGGTCTTCCAGCGTGACCCCCTCGTTGTTCTTTCAAGTATCCTGTCTCACGAAGTCAAATAACTAAATTTATAAACATCCGTGGAGCCGGATGATTTCTTAATGGAAACCTTTCCGTGTAAAGGCGACATGCTGCGGCTGTAGTTTGTTGGCACTCTCCGTATGTTAGTATTATGTCCACTTGTTCATTGTTTCCATAAACGTGGGTTATTTTCCCGTACAAAATATCAAAAAAATTAAAGTGATACGAACTAAACGCTTGATACCAATAACTAACCGAAAATCGTTCTCAAAACCATAAAACAAAAAAAATAGCCATACCTATATAAGTAAAATTGTCGTAGTAAACAAACAACGATAAGTTTTTACTTGTCAGTGGTCAGGAATATTAAAATATGCGGATAAATAGTTTGTATTTGTTTTAGTTTTAAAATTTTGAAATTCCTTTTTATTTCTTTAAATATGCAACTTTTATATAGGTGATTTTTGGTATATCGACTGTAGTATTCTGATAATGTAAACGATTCGCGGAAGTCAAATATACGACGCCAATACCACGGCATTCGTGTACAGACCTTGGGTGGAATATATTGTGTTTAAGCAGCGTTGTGTTTTATTGATTACCTCAACAACAATATTAAACATTACATCGACTTCTTTTGACGAGTTCTACAAGCTGTTAAAATAAATGACTCAACTTTGAAAACACCCTGTATACATATTAGTGTGAGATAATTCCGCGTCAATAGCTATTTGCCTCTGATGAAAACTCTAAAATAACTATAATGTAGTGTTGAAATACACTTCTGCATGTCAGAAAATTATAGGTTTAGAGCTATTATAAATCAATAATTTTACTTAATATTATTATCCCTTTAAAAGTATATATTAAAAAAAAATTAAAGCAACTACATTTGGTAGTACCTACACCATATTATTTTGTATTTCACGTTTGTTCAACTAATTCACAAACCATTTGTAAGTGAGTGTATGGACACATTGAAATAAGTGAAAAAATAAAAAATAAGTAGTACCTGCTTTTCAAAGAATAGTAAAAATAATATACTGTTTTGTCTAGACCAGCGTTTTTAAAAGTGAGTTCCGCAAATCCTCTGTGAGGGGCTCCGCGAAAATAATAGCTATAATATAAAAAAAAAACCAAAGGAGTACTATGAGGAAGTTTGGGAGGACCTGGTTTTCACTAAGAAAGGATCTGATTGTGCTTTTCTATTTTTTTTTATCTAATAATTTTTTAGGACTCCGTCAAATATTTCTCTTTTCAAAAGGTTCCGTCGCCAAAAGTTTGAGAAACAAAGTCATATTTTTGGCGATGAACATGCTTATTCTAGCAATATTATAAAGTATTGTTGGCTCTATAAAGCTCTAGAAACAAATCTAATCATTTCAATTCTCAAACACTTAAATTGCAAACGATTTAGTAAGGCTATATGTTATGTTTGAGTGATATACTGCAGCAATTGGAAACTATATACAACGAACCATGGTAAACTTGTTTTGTAGGAATAACTCATATAGCCTAATTATTGTATCACAGTTGTTGTTATTGCAATATTTTATAAATATGATTCTATCTTAAGATAACTTCCTATTACCTTTGAATAGCCGTCATATTTAACAAAAATCTAAGACAGTTCTAAAGCTAAATCTGCTATCGGTTTTACTGGTTTATAAGACAAAACCAATGTAAAATATTTTTTTATAATTATAATAATATTGGCATAATCTGATATTGCATAAATTTAATTTTTGTTTCAGACTGGAAAAATATTAGAAATATGAATCAAACTCGAGGCGCTTAAAAAGTTAGTATTGTATGCAGGGGCAGTTTCTCCATTGGTTCATTTGTGCAGCGAACACCCAGTTAAATTTTATAAAAACATATTATTTTTAGAAATTAAAAATTTAAAAAAACCGACTTCAAAAACGTGCAGATACCATCACCACATCTTAACCAAATTTATATGGGACCATCCCTGAGGTACCCCCTTACTAAAAAAAAAAGAATCATATAAATCGGACAAGGTGGTAAAGCATTATCGCTAAACATACATAAAAAATGAAGAGTTTGAGGATTTTCTCATGGACCCAATTATTAGATTTTGATGAAATTTATATGGGACCACCCCTGAAGTAGTCCCTTTCTAAAAAAAAAGAATTATTGAAATCGGACACTGTGTTAAAGAATAATCGCTGAACATACATAAAAAAATAAAAAATTACATAAATAACATAAAAATATAAATTTAATTTTAATATTTTTATTTTCATACGTGTTAATCTATATTTTTTGGTACATCATTGTCCTCTGGCTGATCGCGTCTCTGTGGTACAGTATACGTAAGTCTGGTTAAAAGAGTTAAAATGTGACTTTAAAAATACCAGTCTTCCTATAACCATATTTGAAGACAATCAAAGCTGCCTAAAGAAGTTGGATATTGAAACGATTAGTGATCGAACGAAACACATAGAAACTTGGCTGGCGAAATAAGAAGTAATATTTAACACTTTCTATAAATGCTAAAAAGTTGAATATGTTTTTTGGCAGACGACTGTAACGAAATAGATGTCTTGATAAAGTATAAATTAGGGTAAATATTGAGCACCTTGTAAAAGTTTAGGTATTTCTACAGATTTTGATTTAAATTTAGGCGATTTTAAATCAGTTACTAGAAATGTGACCAAGTCAAGTGTAGTCAAGGTTCTTACGTCATTATCTTGGAGCAAAGGTCATTATAATGACGTTCTAATAATCTTATTTAAAAATTTTTGATTTATATTGACACTAACTTGACAATGCGCATGACATTGTCAGATATCGCGATTTTTTGTGTATTATGTATTGAAGTTAGGATTTGGTTTTGAATTTGTAAGGATAAAAAATAAATATTTGTTTTGTGTAGTAATCATGGATGAAGAGAAAATTGGTGTTGCAGTTGCTTTGGCCTCTGAAATTTTATCAAACCTTCTGCCATGTTCATCAATAAATCTTGGCCATCTTGAAAATAAATTGGCTTTCCATTTATAAAAACCCTGAAGGCGTCCAAATCTAGGTACTCAGCTAGGGTTGCCAGACGTCCCGATTTAAGCGTAATTGTCCCGCTCTTTAACTTTCTGGTACCCATTGCGCCAAAGTACGAAAATACCCCGCATTTCATCTAAATACGCTTTTTAACCGACTTCAAAAAGAAGGAGGTTCTCAATTCGTCGTAATATTTTTGTTTATGTATGTTCAGCGATAATTCTTTAACACGGTGTCCGATTTTAATGATCTTTTTTTGTTAGAAAGGGGGTATTTCACTGGTGGTCCTATATAAATTTGATTAAAATCTAATAATTGGGTCCATGAGAAAGTCCTCAAACTCTTCATTTTTTATGTTTGTTTAGCGATAATGCTTTACCACCTCAACCAATTTATGTTATTCTTTTTTTGTTAGAGGGGGGTTACCTTGGGGATGGTCCCATATAAATTTGGTCAAAATCTATTAATTGGATCCATCAGAAAATCCTCAAATTGTTCATTTTTATGTATGTTTAGCAATAATTCTTTACCACCTCGTCCGATTTCTATGATTTTTTTTGTTGGTAAGGGGGTACCTCAGGGGTGGTCCTATATAAATTTGGGTAAGATGTGGTAATGGTATCTGCAAGATTTTGAAGTTGTTTTTTATTTCATTTTTAATTTTTAATACTTGTTATATCCAAAGTTATAAATTAAGAAATTTTTGACAATTTTTTACCTGTTTTTTTGAGAAGCCCCTCAGAAAAAAAGACCTGATGGTTTATAAAAATTTAGATCTCCACAAGGAAAGGAGCGTATTTTATATAAATACCTGTTTTTTAACCTGATCCCTGTGGTCACCGTTGACCCACTTTTTCCTTTCGTAAATCTGGCAACCCTATACTCAACCTTTCTTTCGATTTTATAAATCACACATCAAAAAATTATTTAATAATTAATAGGTAAAAGTTTTACATTTGCCACTTCATTTGACGTTTCATACCTGTGATGACCACGATTTTTAATGTAGTCATGTTAAACTTGACCATTTCAAGACAATATTCAATATGGCGTCATTGTTTTTCAAAAAATAGTATTTGATTTACAAGTATTTTTTTGTCTCATCGGCATCAACTGCTACGGTTATTAGCATCGTGTTCTGTGTAGGCTTTATTACTGTTTCCCAGCGCCACTTTAGGAACAGCACTGTTAATTAGTACCCAACAGTGAATGGTCGTGTGGGGAATCCTACCAAGGCATCAGAATTAATTTTAAATAATTACATTAAATGAAAAAATTCCGGCCAACGGTGGGATTCGAACCTGGGACCCTTGGATCCGCAGGCAGAGACTCTACCACTGAGCCACACACCTCGTTAATTTACAAGTAATAAAAGTAATTTTAAAAAACCGACTTCAAAATCGTGCAGATGCCATTATCACATCTTGACAAAATTTATTTTTGACTATTGGAGAAGGGTACATATTTAGACCCACATTAAAAAAATTGGTTGGTTAACCACTATTCAACAACGAATATTAAAAATTAACAAATTCCATTTTTATATAGCCAACCTCTCTTCCCTTCTTTGAAATATACTCTCAAAAGTAATATATACTGGGTGACTATTTCAAAACAAACATCATTTATTATTTCTATCACTAATGATTGTGATGATATTATGAAAATTTCACCAAACACATCAATTTACATATCAAGAGGGACAACTGTTGAGGTATTTTTTGTAGTATTACATTCACCCTCCTTTAGCCCCAGAGCACCTACCTCTACAATTTTAAATAGATACCTCCACTTACCATTTTTGGAATTCTTATGTAATTCAAGATAAGCAAACACCATTTTTATTTTGCAGAAAACATTTTGATAAACTATAAAGTACCTAATTAGGTTATGTTTGGTATTTGCCCTCATTATCATACTTTTTAGTAAGTGGCTGTTATGGTGAAACCTCACTACAACTTGCATTATTTTAATTTAATAAAATAAATATTCCATACATTTGTGAGATTAAGTACTTCAATTTTAAGAAAAAAATTTAAAATAATTGTAACCTCTCTAAAATTATATAAAAACTTTAAAAATGGCGAACTAAGTGGGTAGGTGCCTGAAGGAGTTGAATGTAATGCAATAACAAATACCTCAACAGTTAGTTGTTGTCCCCCTTGATATGAAAATGGATGTGTTTCACCAAATATTCATAGTATTATCAGTTAAAGAAATATTAAATCTGTTCGATTTCAAATTGTAACCCTATATAGGTTTATTTTTAATTCTATACTGGTGACATAATGAACGTTTCGTGACCAGTCAATTTTATGTAATTAGTAAATCATTCTGACACTTGCTGCAATTACAAAATTATATCACTTTATAAGTCAAATTAATATATATATATATATGTTTGTACTTACCTTGTAAATCATCTAGAACTGTAAAGCTCTCATATAATCTTTTAAGTACTAGGGCCATGGTGCACAGTTTTCAACTAACTGGCTAGACAAAATATTTTTTGTAATTTGGGATTTAGAAAATTTTCAATATCATTATAAAAACCTTTAAATTCCCATTATCATTAATTTGATATTTAGATTCTGCTTTTATTGTTTATTGAATAATAATTACATGTTTTCTATTGTTAGAGGCCGAAAATATTTTAATATTAATATTTTTTTTGAAACTAGAAATTTTTAAAGTTCGCTTGAAATCAAATAAATAAATTCAAGAGATGGTACATTTATGGTTCCCATCTTATCGAGACTGTTACGCTCAAACTTGAAACATAAAAGAAACGAGAAACGATTTTATTTTGAAGGAAAGTTCAAAATACATTAAATTTGCAGGTTTGTGAAATATTAGTATTACTCAATGTTTTCTCCAAGTTTTAAGTAATACAACAGAATCGTTTTGTAAGAGGAAAATCCACAGATCAAACTTTTTAATACGTATAATTGATTGGACTCGTTCTAGAGACAATAAAATACCTACTGACGTAATATAATATAAAGTGTCCCAGAAAAGACTACTACTGGAACATCTCGATATTCAAGTAAATTGTTGATAAAGGATTACGTCGGTAACAGAAATGTTGTAGTAAAAGTGGATCAATCTTACTTGTCCATTTTATTGGCAACCAACGATGTGCCACAGGGATCAGTACTTGAACCCCTTTTTACAGATGATATACAACTGTATTCTAACCCATTTACAACCCACGAATCAGTGCCAAACGATTTAGACTGCTGGTTGAATGTAAGCAAATGTGTCATACTGTATATTGGAAGGATCAATCCGTGTTTCCATTATACTCCAGAAAATAATGTGTTAAATATGGTGTCCTCTCATATAGACCTAGTTGTGATCGTTACAAGTGTCGCGATCTGAACATATTTTCGGGTGTGTAAATGTGCTAACTTTTTAATCTTCAGCACGAAGAAATGATTTGTCAGTATTGCTATTTATGCCGCTATCCAAATTTATAGTATGGTACTATTTGTAACAAAACCGCTCTACAAATTAATTCTGTACGGGGCGAAGTGCCACAAGCTTAAATGTTAGTAAATTGAAAATTTTAAAAACGGAGGTAATTCAAAATTAGTCTGTGCAAAATGCACTAATTAACGAGATATTGGTATCTTTACATAGAGTGTAACGCAAGGTCGGTTTCTCCATTGGTTCATTTGTGCAGTTAACAATCAGTTACATTTCATACAAACACATTATTTTAAAATAAATAACATTAAAATATTAATTTAATTTTAATAATTTTATTGTTTTCATACGTGTTAATATCTATTTTTGGGTACGCCACTGCGCTAGAGCTAATCGCGTTTGAGTGGCGCGCTTTTATAAAGCCATATTCGAGCGGTCTCTTGGGTTTAAAAATATTTTCAACAACTTTTAGAACCAGTTTTAATACTACGTCATAAATTTTGAAAGCGCTCAAATAAATGATTTTGAAATAGTGATGTCACTGTTAAGTTAACTATTTGTGAGTTTTGTAAATCTCTAGCAACAGATAATGTTGGCCTCATATGTCAAAGAGAACCTCATGCAATATTACCAGAATTTTATGAAAAATGGATCGTTAAATTTAGAATCCGTCTTTAACCAGTTATTTAGAATTACAAGGTCAAGTTTTCAAAAATTCTTAAAAATTATAAACCTTCATAATTATGCATTTTCTATTTTTTCTAACGAGAATAATATAAATAATCTTTTTATCGTGAAATTTATTGTCTATGCTATCATAGAGTTTGTTATTATTTTTGACATTAATGACATTTCTATTTCCTCGAACCGTTCTTGATAAAATGTTTCAAAAACAGATGCAGCTGGTTTAAACCTAATTTAATGTGACGTCATTGTTTAGTCACTCGAATATTAATAGTTCAAACCGTTTTCAAATCGCATGAAATATATTTAAACCAGTCGACCGCTCGAATATGGCTTAAGTGAGCCCGCGTGATTGAGAAGCGTTCTTGAAAATCTTTAGTCAAAAAGAGATGTCACATGATAATAGAATACCTGAAACGTAAAATAATCATAAAATAACTTATGGCGTTTTCGACTGGTGAAACTGGTGCGCACTTTTTAACACTCTGTGTAAAATTTGTTTTCGACTCGTAAGAGCAGTACGAACCGGGTCAGTTTTTGAATTTTCGGTTGGAATCAGTTGAACTCAAAATTAAACCAGTGCGCACTTTTGTGAACCGAGTTTAGAGACAGGTTTTCAGTTTCAGTTCAGTCGTAACTAATATGGCGATGGCTAATGAAGAGTTTTTTCTAAAATATATAAATATTGGAAACTTCTTCGTCAGATTCAGAAGATTTAATTAAGACCAAGTTTAATAAAACTAAACTGCAAAAAATAAAAGATTACATTAAATCGGTGGTGTCGCACCTGGATGACTCCCAGTTAGGTACTATAAATGTTCTTGAATATGCATAGTATACGTTGACATCTTAAGAACTTAAACATAAGTACATTTATGGTAATTTGTTGATAAAAGTTTCTATAACAATATTAAATAAATGTCTAAAATGAAAGCTTGGCTTGGATCTTGTTTGCAATTTGGAAGGTACTTCTACTTATCACTCAGATGATAGCTGTCAAATACAATATAATGCCACATACTTTGATTACTATACGGGGCAAGAGAGAGAACCGACATGCCCAACATAGGGCGCGACGATTTTGAACCCTATGATACAGTTTATAGCTAAAGAATCAGATCGCTCACTCTGCGTCGGCACTTTTGATGTCAATGTTCCAGTTTATACACTGCGCAACTCGGATAATACAATTTATGACAACCGCCTATAATAAAACAGCAGTCTTCTGCGTATCCTGGATTTTTATCCCTGGAGTGGATGTTATTTTGAAACTTTCAACTGGTCCGAGTGAGCTAACTGATTCTTTAGCAATAAACTGTGACTCCAAAAATAAATTCACTGACACTGACAGCAGCAAGCAAAATATCAAGTGCGTTTTAATCATCCGCTTCTGCTACCGGAATTGTCGGTTATAGAAGTATAGAGGTATAGGGGTATAGAGGTGTAACGGTATAAAGGTATAAAGGTATAAAGGTATAGAGGTATAGAGGTATAGAGGTATAGAGGTATAGAGGTATAGAGGTATAGAGGTATAGAGGTATAGAGGTATAGAGGTATAGAGGTATAGAGGTATAGAGGTATAGAGGTATAGATGTATAGAGGTATAGAGGTATAGAGGTATAGAGGTATAGAGGTATAGAGGTATAGAGGTATAGAGGTATAGAGGTATAGAGGTATAGAGGTATAGAGGTATAGGTACTGATATACTTATTAACTAATTTTTAACATTTAGACTTTATCATTCTTTCTGATTAAAAATAAGGGGTTAAAATTAAAAAAAAATCCTAAATTAAAAAAGTAAAGCGAGGTCAACATAAAATGTTTAGTAAAAATGAAACTCTATAAGAAGAGATAAAGCCTATTGTTTTTGAAAAAAAAATCTGAATAAATAGGGGACTTAGGGAGGGTTAAATTATAAAAAAAAATCTTAACAGAAAAACTAAAAATAATGAAAATTTGAAATTTTTAGCAAACATCAAGCTCTCAGAAGTCCATTATTTTGAAAAAATAATCTGAATAAAAATGGAGGTTCAAGAAGTTAAAATTAAAAAAGAATCATAATTATAAATCTGATGTATCCAACACATGACTTTCCTATCTAGTTATTACGGGCTTTTTTCGGTTATTTTGTACAACCTATTGTAGCACCTCTGTAAATATTTAGAAGTTAACTTAATATATATATTTTCCACATACATCTAACTAATTTAAATTTTATAATTTTCCTCCAATTTTTTCATTGTCGTCTATTTTAGAGAAATCATTTAAAAAAACAAAAATTATAGAGATCGATATGGCAAACATCTTTTAATTCAACAATTTTCTTAAAAATCATAATTTTTTACATTTTGTAAAATTTCTCGAATACGGACCATTTTAAGAAAATTTTGCATGGAATAAAAATTAAAGCAAATAATATTAGAAGTAACTTTAATTTAAAAATTTTTCTTCTCCAATAGTAAATAACAGATATATTCCGTAAAATATAAAAACCGCCTCCCATAAAGTACCCCCCCCCCCCAGATGTTCCGAGAATTATATTGCAAACAACTTTTATTCAAACATTTTTTATAAAAAAAATATTTTTATACATTTTGTTAAATTTCTCGAATACGGACCATTTAAGGAAAATTTTGTATAAAACAAAAATTATAGATAATAATATAAGAAGTAACTTTTATTTGAAGAATTTTCTTCCCCAAACGTATATTCCATAAAATATAAAAAGGACCCCCTATAAAGTACCCCCCCCCAGATGTTCCGACTCTGCTCAAAATCTAATCAGTTGGAACAAAGCTTAAGTTTAAAATTTGGTGTTTTTCTGTGTATCGGTTCTTGAGTTATGCGACACACAGACACACACACAGACATCATCGCGAAAATAGTCAAAACGGATTCAGGGGACCTCAAAACGTAAAAATCCGTCGAAAACTCGAGGTCGAAAAAAATCTTGATTCCTATACTTTCCTTATATCTGTATACAGATAGGAAAGTAAAAAGTATTAGCTGTAGATATATTTGACAAATTTGACATTATGTGGTTAAACTCAATAAACGCAATCATAAATAATAAATCTACTGTCATTGGCACACTGTTGTCATCGACACACTATCACTGCCTTTGGTACACAAATTACGTCATTACTAAAATACCAAAATCGAAATATTTTCGAATTATTTGAACTTTGACCATAATGTATTTTAATATTCAAACGTAAGTTATTTGAATATCCATTATATACAGGTCTGGTATACAGTTTCTATTTTACATATGTGATTCAACAGCCACGGCAATGTTTAAAATGGAGGGTTTCCTCATTATGTTCTATCTGTACTTACAAACGGACAATAGCTTATAAAACTAATAAAGCAAAAAAATACTTTTTAGGACTTTCGAGCTTTAAAAAGCTCCTGCTACACTTTTTAAAGCGTTTCATAAAACAATAGGAAAAACAATAACCTCACTAAAACATTCATAAGTTCAATCAGACGGGCATAACCTAACCTTACTTTTGAGCTTCTTATTTATTCTACGAATAAGTCATTAAAAATATAATTCCAGAATATTAGAAGCCTCCGAATGTTTCTTTGGTATTTGTTAAGCAATGGCACACAATGAATTTGTTAAGCACTAAGGAAAAGGAGAAACATATTTGTTTTTTTATCTTTTAACGTCAACATAATGTGATTGGGTTGAAAAGCTAGGTTATGCTCTAAAACAAACTTTAGTTCTTATAAAAACTATGCAGTTTTAAAAGAGCCCTATCGTTTACTAGATTGAATAAATTATAAGATTTATGTTGTAAAATTGTTGAAAATGTACCTAAAAGGTTCTAGGATCAATTTAATTTAAAGTATAATCCTAAAACACTCTTTAAAACTAAGTTTCAAAACATACTTAAGATAACTGCTAAAAAGTATGCTTCTTTAACACCAATACTCACCTTAGGAGTATCTTCAAACTAAATAGTTCTAAAATTACTTATTAACAGGACAGTGATAAAGCTTAGTTTACTTTAGGATAAACTAGTTTTCTTAAACAGATTTAAAGGAATCTATAAAATAAGATCATTTTTTCCTGCAGTACTATTAGCAAAAAAAAATAACTATTAATTTTTATGCCCTTGCAAAATCCCAATAAAACATAATTCAAACTTGTTTCTCCTAAAAATGTTACTTGGGCTAGAGAATACTAACACAAACTCTACTCCGACTTACCTTTGCGCCTGGAGCGCCTTCAGGAAACACGATCCGACCAGTTTAGATTGAGTTAATTTGAATAAATTTGACAGAACGTAGTGTTCTTTTGCAGAACTTGTTATTTCATATTATTTTTGTGTATCATAAAGGTGTTGGTACATTAAATTATATAAAGTTTGTTTTAAAATAAATATTCTAAAATTTCTTGTCTTATTGACTTTATAGATCATTCATTATACACTCGATTGTAAATAGGGCCGTGAATAGGTGCATACTGAAATAAAAAGAAAAAAAAACAGGTAATAAAACTAAATGAGTAAAAAGTAAAACTACACGAGACATAAGTAACAACGGAAAGCGAGGAACATCGAACATTATAAAATGTATGTGATCAAATAACCGTAAAAAGTTCATAAGAATGACTTATTATATTAGTAAATAATATTAGACTCATAAAATAATAATATAAGTTGGCTGTTTTCGGTTTCACAGATTATTTTAATTTACACATATTATTAGTGACAGAATCTTTTCAAAAGGCGGGTACAGATCTGAGTACGTACGCGTATTAGGAAAGCCAAGGCCGAACCGAAGCCTCGCGCGACGCCTTTTGTATACACAAATATCCGCGTCCAACCTTCTTATGCGAGGCAAATTCATATTTCTGAACTGCTCGCTTAATGTAAACGTGCCTCGTCCTTAATTTTAGGATGAACTGCCTCACCCGAGGCGGCCTCGCTCCGAGCCGAATGCTGTCGGTAACGTGGATTTGCTCAAAAGAGTTTAAATTTAGAAATATGAATTTCCTCGCATAAGAAGATTTCCGCGCGAAGCAAACTAATTTTTTCTGGAACCAAATTCAACCGAGGCAGGTTCGCGAGGTAAAAGCCCGAGGCTTCCTCGCGAGGCAATTCGCTCAATGTGGACGCGGCTATACGCGTACGTGCTCAGATCTGTACCCGCCTTTATACAGTATGGTTCAAATGAAAGGAATAAATTCATTATAATGAAAGTAGTTGGTTTTTCGAAAAAATGCTCGGACAGGTCAATTTTGTTTACTTAAAGCGCAATTTTTAAATAGAATTCAATTTTCCCCCACTTCCCATTTTTGGGCAGTGACGTCATTGACAATTTTTTTAAATAGTAACCTCAATTTTTTTTTCTTGATTTTGATAGATCTTGCAATTTCCTACTCAGAAACATAATATTTGTAATATCTGACATAACAATTTTTTTTAATAAGTCATTTAAAGATCAGATACATAAATTTTATTTTAATTTGAAACACAATAAATGAATAAAAGATTATTTGTAATTAAGTGCTTCATCTAAAAAAATAATAATAATAATAATAATAAAAATAATTTAATGTCAATTTCACAAATTCTTTTTTATTATTAATTATTATTATTATTATTATTATTAAAAGTATTATTATTATTTTGTTAGATTAGGCACTTAATTACAAATAATTATCATTCATTTATTGTGTTCTCAAAATAAAATAAAATTTATGTGTCTGATCTTTAAATGACTTTTATTCAAAAAAATTGTTATGTAAGATATTTCAAATAATATGTTTCCGAGTAGGAAATTGCAAGATCTAACAAAATTAAGAAAAAAAAATTGGGGTACCCATTTAAAAAAATTGTCAATGACGTCACTGCCCAAAAATGGGAAGTGGGGGAAAATTAAATTTTATTTAAAAAATTGCGCTTTGAGTAAACAAAATTGACCATTTTTTCGAAAAACCAACTACTTCCATTATAATGAATTTATTCCTTTCATTTGAACCATACTGTATATTAGCAGCATGGCAGCTAAACGGCACAAGAAACAATCGGCAGGCTCACTTGCCGCTGATCGCATACAAATTACTAAGAATATTTGACCTTGGCGACGCCATTTGGGGGTCTTAGTCAGGGTCGGATTAAAGCGTATTTAAAGATTTTGTAATAAAACAAGGTATTGATAGACAGGATCGTATTAAAACAAAAAAGTAAAAATTTACATAAAATATATTTTAATTTAACTTATAAAAATAGCATTAAGAAAGACAATATGCTCTACAGATTGCGCCAAATAATTAGCTTGTTTTTATTGATGGTCTTTACATTTCTATTAATATTTTTAAAGTTTAATATATGAGTAGCCTTAAATATAACTTAATAACATATATTTCTGGAAATCGGGGACAAGGAGCGTCAAATGTTATCTCGGAATTAATTAAATCTAAAAAAAAAATACGAACGCCGGATATAGTGAAAAATAATTCAAAATTCTGTTGAAAAATTATTTCAATTTTTGTTATTTTTTGTATGGTTTATAATAATACATGGAGCTTGCATCCAAGTCTTCGTGTGATAAGGCATATTGTGTACATACGTCGCAACTGTGAATTTTAAGACATTTTTTTATTAAAAATCCGCATATATAATAAAATTTTCTTAAAAAATATTAATATTTTGTGCATGCAATTCATTAATATACTTGTTTATATTTACATTTTTGACAATATTGCCACCATTACATGCGATTTTGGAAAATGGCTCATCCTTTTTTTTTAGCTTTACTCCCTTCAGACCTCCCGTGCTACACCCTAATCCATCTGTAGTCTGGCAGCACTGCAGCCTGCGGCTTATTGTACCACCATTTGAAAGTCCTACTACTTTCCCATTCACTCCCTCATTCATTCTCATTCATTCCACGTCGTCGATGTTGGACGAATCCCATGGTGACACGGCCCATGGTGGAACCTCCCAGCGGTCACTCATCCACGACGTGACCGGAGAGATCACTGCTTAACTGTTGCGAGTAAGTGGATGCACACTAAGCTCGCAGCTAGCCTCTCCGGCATGGCTCATCCTTACTAGTCCTACGAATTTCATGCAGCCTTACAAGTAAAGCATCCCCACCTGTTTCGCAGTTTTCAGTTCCAGAATGTAATAAATTTAAACATTGCAATTTTTTGAAAGTCCTTTGAAATTGGACCTATGTAGGGTTTACACAGTTACCATCATGAAGAAAGAATAATTAAGAGGGCAGGAAATTTGGCAGCATATTTACCTTCAGCGACATATGGAATAGTTTTGTGAAATTAATACTCAGTCGGTAATATAGAAAGATGTAATGATATTTTAGTTGAAAATTGGCGGGCTTTTGAATTTACTTCGACAAAATATAAGAATTTTACATTTTTAATAGCATTTTTTTTTAATACGTATCTCAGGCGTATTAAAAAATGCAAATAAAAATGTAAAATTTTATGTTAAATAATTTTAGAAGTGTAAAATCAATAACACAAAATTGTAACAACTAAATATTATTTGTAGAATCTTTATTGGTTACAACAATAAACATAATACAGTATGGTTCAAATGAAAGGAATAAATTCATTATAATGGAAGTAGCTGGTTTTTCGAAAAAATGCTCGGACAGGTCAATTTTGTTTACTCAAAGCGCAATTTTTTAAATAGAATTCAATTTTCCCCCACTTCCCATTTTTTGGCAGTGACGTCATTGACAATTTTTTTAAATAGTAACCTCAATTTTTTTTTCTTGATTTTGATAGATCTTGCAATTTACTACTCGGAAACATAATATTTGAAATATCTTACATAACAATTTTTTTTGAATAGAAGACATTTAAAGATCAGACATAAGTTTTATTTTATTTTGAGAACACAATAAATGAATAAAAGATAATTATTTGTAATTAAATGCTTAATCTAACAAAATAATAATAAAAATAATCATAATAAAAAGAATTTGTGAAATTGTCATTAAATTCTTTTTATTATTATTATTATTATTATTATTATTATTATAATTATTATTTTTTTAGATTAAGCACTTAATTACAAATAATTATCTTTTATTCATTTATTGTGTTTCAAAATAACATAAAATGTATGTATCTGATCTTTAAATGACTTTTTTTCAAAAAAAATTTTTATGTCAGATATTTCAAATATTATGTTTCCGAGTAGGAAATTACAAGATCTATCATAATCAAGAAAAAAAAATTGGGGTTGCTATTTAAAAAAATTGTGAATGACGTCACTGCCCAAAAATGGGAAGTGGGGGAAAATTGAATTTTATTTAAAAAATTGCGCTTTAAGTAAACAAAATTGACCTGTCCGAGCATTTTTTCGAAAAACCAACTACTTCCATTATAATGAATTTATTCCTTTCATTTGAACCATACTATATATATTTTCTGAATAAACAATTATATTAAATAACATAAAACAAACAAAATTTTTCTATAATCGTGCGAAATAAAATAAGAGTTCCAGCCATAAATCCTGAAACGAAAAACAAAAAAGAAATCGTTGAAAGCGAAAAACTGCTTAAGACACACGATTTTGATTGTATGTGACTCATTACTAATTTTTAATTTACTACTTATAGTTTCTTTAATGGCTAATTAAGATTTTCTTGCTTTTTGTAATGAAAATACTTTAGATTTATCAAGATTGTAAATCTTTGTTATTCGCATATCTAGAATAATTATTATCAAAATGAATATCAGAATTAAATTTTTGTTAAGCATTTCAATATTTGGGAATAATACAATTACGATTAATATTCATTTTTTTCTGAAAAAAAAAGCCATTCCTTACAAAAAATTCTGCTTGTTGAAAAAAAATACAAGAAAAAGTTTCCGATTAAAGTTATGAAGGAAAGCCGACAGGAAAACTGTGACTTTTCTTCGTTAAATCAATAGGTAATACAGATTTTTGTCAATTTCAAGTTTTTTCATTTATTAAAACCCTATACACCTGTCCTAACATATTAATATAGTAAACCTATTTTTACGTCAAACATAATTTTTTTATAATGATTTCTTCCTTAAAATAAAAATAAAGATTTTTTCATACAGGAGATGTTTAAAATATAACATTTTACTTTAAATCTTAATAATATACCTACATAAGTAAATATAAATTGACGCTAAACTTTACGTGACGTTAACTAGGCACCTACCTATATCTTATTAATAGGTTTATAACTGACAAACTGACCCATAACCTAGGATTTTTTTTAAAAGTATACCATACATACCTACCTAATACGATCTTTAAGAAACCGAAAAAATCTTTTAATACAATTTATTCATATAGTTTTTTTGCTGCACAACTTTGCCCAGACATAGTAAAACACGTAAAAGTTAACAAATTAACAGTGGAAAACAACTACTATATAAAAAGTGTCAAAAAATATCTATAATTCTAAAAAAATAACAATAACTACATAATACACACATCACAAACAAAATACATTTAAGACCCACGCTACTGATTCCGAGCTGCTGCAACTTGTTTGTTTTTGTCTATATAAACGACGACAGTGACGCCACTGGTTTGATTGAGAGGTTGGACCCCAAGATGGCGGTGTGCGCGTAGATGTGCGCGTAGCGTTTAGAGATGCAACGGATAGTTGTTTGGCCGGATAACGGATACCGGATATCCGGCGAGCTTCAAGGCCGGATAGCCGAATATCCGGCCCAACGTCTAGTGCCTGATGTGAGGATTCGAACGTCGCGCAGGCGCAGCGAACGCGATTAGCAGGCCGAGGAAGATCGTGCGGCCATTGGAAGGAAAATCAGTTGTTTGCTCGCTGCTTGCTACGTGATCTGCGTCGTAGAAAACAATTAAAACATGTCAATGGTGAAAAAAAGATCGCCTATTTGGCAATATTTTGAAATAGATAAGGAAAATAATAAGTTTGCTGTTTGTTTGTTGTGCCAGGTTAAAATTTATTATTATTATTAACCACAAAAAGATTTATGTATTAAAGTTGATTTCAGGGAATTGTCACGAATTGTGTCATAATTATTGAATATCCGGTATCCGGCCGGATATTAAGCTACTATCCGACATCCGGCCGGATATTAAATTTAGGCCGGATAGGCCGAATACCGGATAGTTTCCGGATATCCGTTTCATCTCTAAGCGTTGCCGCCAAGACAAGTTAGCCTGCCGATTGTTTCTTATGCCGTGGCAGCTACACTAGATCTAGGGTCCCTATTGAAGTTTAGTTGATAAGTCAAAAGGTAGTATTTTTTAATTGTGAAGTGACATTCTTATTGAAATAAAAAATGTCTAAATTAAGCAAAAGGAAAGAAAAGAAAATCAAAAATCAAAACTTTTTAAGAAAAATATTAGAATTAAAGAATGAACTTTTTGGTCAGTTTTCTACTACTATTACCAAAGAGTCACGGAAAACAGCATGGATAAATATAAGAGATTATGCTGTTTCAATAGGTCTAATAGGAAGCGACAAAGAGTTTTGTTATGTACGCGACGCAACTTGGCCTAACCTAAGGACCAGAACAATGGTGTTATCTTTATTTATAATACGACTACATAAATGCAGTTATTTACTTTAATTGTATTTCAATTGCATTCTATGATCGCCACATTTAAGAATTAGTTTTTAATACATAATGCTTTAACAAAGCTTATTCAACATTGGTGTGTCTAAATAATGGAAACATTGTAATAAAAATCCATCACATTAGAGCCTAAGGTGTATTATACCTTTTAGTACTGTAAAACTTCTAATTTAATTTTTTTATAACACTGGTCTGCAACAAAAAAAATGATCTCAAATGTAATCAGTAATTTTTATAAAAATGTTAGTGCTGATTATGGGAAAATATTCCATCAAATACAGTTTTGCAAATATTTTCAAAGAAGCTCTTATATTTTACAAGCACTTTGGCCTTTATAGTTATGCATTTTTTCAATATTCTGTTGTGTATAATATATAAACCATGCCATCTTTAATCTGCTTATTAAAATTTAGAAACTTTAGCGTAAAATTTAGTTTTTTACCCAAAATACACCATTCTTGTGAGATATTCTGAGGAGGCCAGCACTAAAAAATACACTATAAATCAGTTATTTGGACAATTTTAAAAATATTTTTTGCATCCTGTGTAATTAATGCTAATAGTTTTTAATTTTACTATTAAGTCGTCCTCACTTGTAAAGCATATAAATGATTTTTATTTGATTACAGACAAAAATTGACCAATTAAATAAAACTGGCGCACAAGGAGGTCCCGAATCAAAATTAGATGACACTGATAAACTATAGTCTATTTTTATATATGAGAGAGTAATAAAACAGCATTTCTAATGCAAAACTTAGTACGGTCATTTTAAATATTTTTACAGAATAATGAATAATCTAAATATTTCCAAAAATTGTAATAAATGTACCTGAGCTATTACAAGTTTTGGGTATTTTATTGCTCCTTTATAAACATAAGCTGTACAGAACAATAGAAAAAGGTTTGGACAGGCCAAAATCCTTGTGTATTAAAGATTACATAGCCGTATCTTAAGTACCTATTTGCCAATTTTGTTTTATTTTAATTCCAAGTATTTCTTACAGTAATCGAATTATAAGTCGATAAATACCTTCCCAACAAATTTAACCAAAAATGCGATTATAGGTTTTCCATTTAGTAAGGAAGTCCAAGTTGTGTATTCTTGGCAGTTTACTAAAGTCGTTTAGTTGCAACTTGCAAGGTGCAGTGTGAATTCTAGTGTGATCATGGAAAATTTGGAAGGGCCGCGTAAATGACAAAAAATCAGTCCTTTAACAGTTAATGAAAAAACATTAATATTTAATTGTTTTAAATCATTTATAGACAAACATTTATGTAAAAGTGTTGATGACACAGTGGAATTAGTTAGTAGTACGCTTGGTGTTTGGAAATCTACGATTTACAGAGTTGTTAAAGAAGAGAAATGTGGCGAGTTTCAAACAGCACGTAAAGCTCCAGGAAAACCAAAATTTCAATTAGAAAATCATTTGAAAGAAAGACTTCGAAGGAAAGTGCATGCGTTCTTCTTTAGAAAAGAATTTCCGACAGTAGACAAAGTTCTTGCCACGGTTCGAGATGATAAGGATACCCTGAAATGAGTCAAAGCACACTATGGAAACTTTTAAAAGAAATAGGTTTTCTATGGAAAAAGCATTCCAGAAAGTCTATTTTAATAGAAAGAAGCGATATTGTAGTATGGGGAAGAAATTACCTAAGGACTATAAAAGAAATGAGAAACCAAAGAAGAACCAAAGAAGAAATTATTTTTGCAGTTAGACCATTGCCCTTTACTTATATCTAAATAATATTTTTTAATAACTTGCCATTAGTAGTCTGTTTATATAAATCTGTTAAGAGCAAACATGACGGGCGCTCCTCCACCAAAAATCAATTTTACATTTGAGGCAGTTAAAAAAAATTGTAAAAAAAAATGGTTCATGCCAATCGTTGTAAAAATGAACCAAGGATTTCGCTAAACCGCAAAAAACTTATATTTTTTAAGAAAAACAACAAAAATATCAACTTTTTAATAAATTTAATTTTTTGGCTCTTTACCGGCATTCTATAACAAATATCTTAACTATTTTCTAAATAACTTTTTTTCAAAAAGATTACCAATTTTAAACAGGACCGAAGATTAACATAGTTTTCATTCCGATACTAATTCTATTAAAACAATGATACCAGTGAATATGGCAACGCTGCTAGTCTTTGAAGACCGTGGTTAAAAGGGTAGCAGCCGTTTAGTTAAATTTGTTAATTCCTGTGTCGAAAAATAGATAGTTGTTTTTGAAGAGGTGCGAAATTATTATGATCGTCTTAGTTTGTTGTTGAGGCGTTGTTAGGTTTTTGTTTAATTTAGTTTTTAGTTAATTTATGAAATGAAAAATTCTGAAAGGCAAAAATGCACAGCTGACAAATTTCTATTTTATTTGTTTGCTGCCAGAGTTAGTAAATCCTAGAAAAATACGACATGTGCCAATTAGGGAAAAGAGATTGTCAAGAATTTTGCACGCTTAAAAAAATGTGTAATATACAGGGTGTTTCTAAATACATGCGACAAAATTCAGGAACTGAGTGCTCGTATGAAATTAAGATGGGTCTTTTCTATAACAAAATTTCCTCGGCCCACCCCTTTTCGAGATATCACCCTTAAAAAGTGGTGACTAAAATTGAGTTTTTATTTTTTCCTAAAATTTCAGTAAAGCTAGAAACTTGAAATTCTGTAATCGCAAAGGACTAACCACGGGTATTTTTTCAATATTTCTGTTACATTATAGGGGGGTGAAATTAGCAACACTTACTTTATTTCATATCAAAACTTTTTTTCGAGATGAACTTTTATGCAATCCTTGATTTATTTAATTTTTTTTTATTCTTGAATTTTTTCCCCAAAACCAATAGCTTCAGAGAAAAAAAATTAACACCCTAATTAATTATTATTTTTTTTTTAATAAATTGAGTGGAAAACAGTGTAACGGGCTTGTAACTATCGTATCGTACACTCTGTCATTATTCATTTTTTGCAATAATTTACACCAGTTTACACTAGAAGATAGCACTTAACGAAGCGTTTTAGCCACTAATTTTGGCGACTTTTAAGAAATCATTAACAAGACATTAGAGGCTTAAATTTGGGGATTATATTAAGAATAGTGCTGTCGACGAATGCATTTGTTTTCATTAGGATATTTCAAAATTAAAGCCCTTTTAGTTTTTTTGGGAAACTGGAAGGAATTAAAACATTAAAATATATGCATATTATAGATATTATTGCCTAATTTATTGTGCCAAAATTTAAATATTTTGAGATATTCTTGTCCGATAATTATAAGGGGTATGAACATCTTAAGGACGGGGTATCCCTGTGTATTAAAAGTGTATGTGTAGACCAAAAGTTAAATCGACAGTTTTCCGAATATGTAGTGTTTAAAAATCTAATTTTTGGCCAAATTAAAAATAAAGGTCTAACTTAGGTCACCTTACTATTGAAAATTAATAAATTTATTATTTTCAATAAAAACCAATCGTGTAAAATAACCCCCTTTTATTTCATCTCAAAGGTGCCGTGTAGATTTATTTTAACCTCGATGTCAAACAAATAATAAAAAAAAAATGTAATACGACCTAAGTTCAACCTTTACTTGGAATTTGGTACACTCAGAATATTTAAATATTGTATATTTTTCAAAACGTGTAGATTTGAAATTTATAAGTCACTTTCTTTGAAAAAACATGTCAAAACGAATTTGGACCAAAAATGGCGTCTAATTTAACTCTAAATAAACCCCGAAAAATCAATAATTACTTCATGTAATGTAATAAAGATGGTGCTCCGATCGATAATATTTTGACTAGTATTTGATTATTTCCGTTTATATTATGTGTGTTTACGGGGGATAAACGAGATGATAATACTGCCTCTGATACTGTTTATATGATACAATTGGAAACGACCTTTTTTCATCGGCACTCTTTTTTCGCTGGTGACCTTTTGACACGCGCCTATTTGTTATGTTATGATTATCGGTTATTTATCAACTAAAAGTATAGGAAATTAGTACATTGTGAATGATATCATTTTAATGCTATTTTTGAAACTAGTTCAAAAGTTGCATTTAACGATACTCAATGTTTCATTTTACCGTCAGTTTTAGTTTGACATATCCGTCATTTTAAGTTTACAAAGCTCAGTTTCTATTCGAAAGTAAGAGAAACAGTCAAAATAAAATGCGAAAAACACTTTTTATCAATTTCGTTTATGTCAACTGAAAGCGACAATTGCTGAAGACGTAACAAATAAATTAGGTCAAGAAATAAAAAAATCTATACTATAAGTAACATACCATATATTATACCTGTTAAAATAAATCAAAAATAAAAGAACGTATCGTTGACGTATATACTTTTCCATCTGTGATTAGTGATTACCAATTGCAAATTACGTATGAACATGCTTATGCGCAAAAAACCATTATTTCAAGTACTTGTATGATTAAAGTCCATTAAATTATTATTTTTATAAATTTGCTAATCTTTGCACTTTAATTTTCATTATATGGGGTATCCAGACATTTTAATCCTCGTCCTCTTCTATTTAAAATTATCTCAGGTGCCATATATTCCGAGTAAAATTTTTCTAATTTTTCAACCATATTTAAAAAAAAAAAAAAATGGGTTGAAAATTAATTTTTTCAACAAATAGTGGATTTTCATCTCCAGTATATACTACAAAGTAGCACAATTTTCTTGGAGCTATACCTAGCTGTCCTTGAATCTAAAAGTATATAAAATCATTATTAGAAAATCAAACATAAAAAGAATATTAATATTGTAGTATCATTTCTAGCACAATCATGAATTATTTTAACATATTGAAATTTTTCACCTGGTAAAAGTAGTTATGGTTTTCTTTTAAATGAATGTCACCATCTTCTATTTTTAAGCATGGAAATGGGTTTGAATATTAGGTAATGTGCGCCAATAATGTCAAATTATGACAATTCGCAGAAAACGTCAACTTTTTATTTAGATTTTAATGTGCAAAAGCCTACCTACTTTGGATATTAATCGTAGAAAAAATATATTCAGAATAATGAAACATTATTATTAAATAACAAGTTTTTTTATTGTCAATTTAATACGCAATATTATTTTTTAATTGCAAATGTTTGAATGTTAAAATTATAGCGTTTAATTTTTTTATTCAATGACGAACTCGAGAGTGATAGAAAAAAAATACTACCTACCTTTAATGCAGGAAGTCGATGTCAATTTATCCAAAAATAAAACTGATTAAAATGTACACTAGGACACTTGGCACAAATAAATAAATTTTCTATTAAAGAAAATAACACTTATTAAAAACAAACAGCACAATAAAACACTTCAGAAACGTGTAATGTAATTTTGAAAACTAAATACCCGTAAGCTTGTTTGTAAATTTATAGACTCTTAACTCCTTCCCCCAGCCTTCATTAAGTATATTAAAAGTCGTGACGTCATATTGGCACAGATATACGGTAATGTGTTATTGACAATCAGGGAAATAACTACCTAAGATAAGATAAGATATATGAATGTTAAATACCTACTCATAATATCTATTGTAGGGTTTTTGTACTTTAATAGGATAAATATTTATGCGGGTCTGGAAATTCCAGGAAATGACAGTCAAAATTACCCAAAAACATTAGGTTAGTACCAACATCAGATAACAGATAACTTCGGTGTTTAACCAATTAATCACAATTAATAGTCTTGAACATTCAAATGACAAAAACTTCCATCTTTAACCAATGAGAATATAGTTTTCATTCGATACTTCAAAATCACAATTTATTAATTAGGTAGAATAGTTTTAAAATATATTGCGAATTGCAACACGTCAATAAGCGTCCCACTCCGACTCAATGTGACGCAATTATTGTCGCAATATATTTTGAAACGACTCTATATTCGTCACTTGAAATTATAAACATCCCTCGTATTACTACCCGTATATAAACCAAATTATTTATTTTAGGAAATATTTATATTTAATGTAAGGCAAGATATCGTTTTGGTTGTTACCATCTACATTCTTTACTTTGGTCCAGGAAACAAAGTCAATTTTCGATAAAAATAAAATGTAATAAGTAGGTAATATTTTATGAAACAGTACAATAAAAGTATTGAAATAAAGTATGCTCATACTCCAAAATGAGTCCTAGAGTTAACATTTTTATAATATTATAAATGGCATATAAAACGATTGGACCGTTTTCACAATCGCGAAATAATTTTTTTTATTTGGTGAAATCCCGGCAATTATTGAAAAATAGATTTTATGTTCAGGACTATTATTATGATTCTTCGAACTCAGTCTACTAAAAACCGGTTTATAATACAATATCCCCTAATAGCTAGTCGGTCGATATTTATAGTTACTTAAAGATTTCTGTAATAATTTGCACTAATTCAATCTCTAGTCGGTAGGTAACAGCACCTCCTTGATTGAATCTAAAGTGACATAATTTTGTTTAGAAATTCCTAGGAGACGCTGTCCTTAAGATTGAAAGAGAATTAACTTTAATTCATGAGATGCAAAGCATCATAATTGTCGCGTCACAAAAACCACCTGCTGCCAAGAGAAAATTTTGATTCAACAGTATTGTATATTTTGTGTTGTAAAAGAGAAAAAATTAACATTTCGTGTTTTAATAGTTATTTTTTTAATTTAATAATCTATGTGAAAAAAAATTTTTTAATAGAGACTTTAAAAAATTGTTATATTAATATACTTATTTAATTGTACTTATATTTGTTGTTCCTTTAATACAATAAATACAATTTACCTATCTCCAATTCATCACTTTCCGTATCCATATACCTAAGGTCCGATTACAATTAGAAAAACACCGCTACGTCATAACTATTATTTCGAATTTCCAATATACAGGGTGTCCCGAAATTAGACGGTCATATTTTAACAGCGTAATCTACATCCTACAAGTATTAGAAATTAAAAATTAAAAAAAAACCGAATTCAAAAACGCGCAGATGCCGTCACCCAGAGCTAGGACGAATCCTCGAAAAAATGGATTCGAATCACGAATCCGAATCACGAGATGTGATTCGAATCACGGATCCAATGTTCGAATCCTTTTTCAAAAAAAAAAAAAAAGGATTCGAATCAAGTGATTCGAATCTTTTTTTTCGGATCACGGATACGAATCACGAATCAGTGTTATACTGTGATAATAATTATATTTGCTTTCGAAACTAATACTGTTTTATACCTCGGTACTAAAATATTTAACGCACTTCTGGTGGAATTTAAAAACCTAAATTCGATAGGTCTTTATGGATCTAAATTGCAATAATGGATATTAACTAAACAAGGATAAATATTTTAAGGTTTTATTAATTTAAATATAACTAAAATCTAAAATCATTTAGCTAAAAAGAACTTTACTTATTTGCAATTATCCAATTATTTATGTATATGATAATTATTTATAAAATATTCAATCCTGTAGCTAGTTTGTATCTATAATAAATAAAAAAACAAGTATTAGAAATTAAAAATTTAAAAAAACCGACTTCAAAAATGTGCAGATGCCATCATCACATCTTAACCAAATTTATATGGAACCATCCCTGAGGTACCCCCTTACTAATAAAAAAAGAATCATATGAATCGGACAAGGTGGTAAAGCATTATCGCTAAACATACATAAAAAAATGAAGAGTTTGAGGATTTTGTCATGGACCCATTTATTAGATTTTGACCAAATTTATATGGGACCACCCCTGAAGTACCCCCTTTCTAACAAAAAAAGAATCATTAAAATCGGACACCGTGTTAAAGAATTATCGCTGAACATACATAAAAAAAAATTAAAAAAATATTGCGACTAATTGAGAACCTCCCTCCTCCTTTTATGAAGTCGGTTAAAAATAGGAGTAAAAGTTTATATAAACATAGGTCCGAAAACGTTTCGTTTTCGAGATACAGGGTGTTACAAGTGAAGTTCAGATGAAATATTTTCTAAAATTTCTTTAGTTACCGGTTTTTCAAAGTTAAAAAAAAATAAAATTTCTAATTCTACAGACCTACTAATTATTGTTTACACTTTCGAATAAGGTAACATGCTTTTCTCTTGAAAATGGCGCGTCTAGCGAGATGCAACAAATGTAGCTTTATTATACAGAAAATATTGGTTTTCCAAATTTTATAGTCAAAAAATCTGATGTGTCCAACACATGACTTTCCTGTCTAGTTATTATAGGCTTTTTCTGGTTATTTTGTACAACTTATTGCAGTACCTCTATAAATGTTTAGAGGATAAACTAAATATATACATTTTCCACATACATCTATCTACCTCGAAACATTTTTCTATAGTTATCATTGAAAACGAAAATACTGAAAAATTTAAATTTAGCAATTTTCCTACAATTTTTCCATTACGGTCCATTTTAGAAAAATCATGTGTAAACAAAAATTATAGAGATCGATATCGCAAACAACTTTTAGTTTAGTTTAGAATTTTGCACATTTTGTCAAATTTCTCGAATACGGACCATTTCAAGAAATTTTGACATTAAGCAAAAATTATAAATAATAATATTAGAAGTAACTTTTATTTGAATAATTTTCTTCTCCAAACATAAATAACAGATATATTCAATAAAATATAAAAACGGCCTTCCATAAAGTACCCCCCCAGATGTTCCGACTTTGTCCAAAATCTAACTATTTCACGTCAGGTCGAAATAAAACTTAAATTTAAAATTTAGTGTTTTTCTGTGTATCGGTTCGTGAGTTATGGTAGATATAGACACACAGACACACATGGCAATTTTACCCTAAGCTCCCCCTAATTTACCCACCTAAGAAGATGATCAATGACTGGGGTTTAGTCCAATAAATGAAGCATAAAAATCTAAGTATTTGTAACAAATTTTACCTAATTATCTTTAAACGTTTAGAAAATATTTACAAAAGTGTGGTATCAGGACTTCACCTTTAACACCCTGTATCTCGGAAAAAAAAAGTTTTCGGACCTGTTTATATGAACTTTTACTACTATTTTAGGATGTAGATTACGCTGTTAAAATATGACCGTCTAATTTCGGGACACCCTGTATATTATCTATAACTATCAATAAATAAAAAATATTTAAATATTTAAATATATTTAAAAATAGTATTCCTACATTCGTATATTAACAAGCCACTAACCCCCAGTAGGCGGCGATAGCCAACGAATTATATCTGAATTGTAATCGGACCCTTCAGGGTACGATACACAACATTGCCAAATTTATGTAGCAAACAAGGTTCCAAATACTTTAAAGGGAGGTCATGAGATTCGTGCGGTGTGACGTCAGAAGGGACTGGATTGCTCTTAACAGTTAATATCCTCGTTTAGTAGCATTATTAACCTCGATATTATGGTCACAGTAGGATATATTTATACAGATGCACCAACAGACCAGTCGCAGTTAAAGTACTATTTTTTCTTTTAATAATAATAATAATAATAATAATAATAATACTCTTCCTAATTTACCCCCTTACGAGAGAATGTCAACCCTTGAAGTCGACTGAGCGACTTATGTAGGGGAAGGGACGGCTATTATTGTTATTATTATTTGCTGTGGCGCTTCGGGGCGACTTAAAGATGATTAATGGTGCCATTTGATTTACAAGTGAGGAAAACCCGGAAAACCTCACCCACCATCATCCAGACGGTAACGCATGGTGATTTTATAATCTGCATGTCATATCAACAGAAATTGAATTTCTATTAATACGGCACATATCAAATTCTATAACGAACCATGCAATTTAATTAAAAATAAACATGGTCTGGTGTAGGATTCGAAACCGTTCTGTCTCTGACCACAAACTTACCCATAAATGAATGTAAGCTTGAGACCGCTACGCCACCGACCCTAGTTAGCTAAAGGTGAAAAAAGCAAACTTTCAGAAAAATATTTTTATTAAGTAAAATAAATATTATGATCAATTACTGTTTCTTCTCTTTAGGTTTTATCCAATAAGTCTTTACGTAGAATTCCGCAAACAGAGCAAACATAAAGACGTTCTGCGTCACCCACAAGTATCCCATAGCTTTTGGAAAATCGCATGTGGCATCGATACTAATGGTGGTATAGGTGATAATAAAAAATATAAATTGTATCTAAAACAAAAAATGTATGACAAAATTCTATTTATATCATTTAAAATAATACGATCACTGCATAAGCAAATTGAAAGAATATTAATATTATTTCAAATAAAGATCTTTGCTACATTGATGCTAAATAGATGCAATGATACTAAGGCGTCGCTGGAAAGACAATGGGACGTAAGTCGAAAATTGCCCAATTTGACTTAAGACCGCCACAAATCTGTTAAAATATATATCTATGATGGGCGTATCTCCCCTCCTTATAGTTAACATACTATGTGGATGTATGCATTAGCAAAGCACTATACACCAAAATGTGTCTTCTGTAAAATAGCTAAAATGGAGTTACGTCGCTTTGTCTTTCCAGCGACAAATGATACTGCAGTAATACTTCATTGATAATGCATTGATTTTACATTAATTGTTTTGCGCGCAATACGAGTGCCAATAAGAAAAAAAGTTACAACTAACTTTGTGAGGGACTGTTTGGAAGCCTTAACAGAGCTGTGTACCCAATACATACCAACCTTATCCTGGATTCCAGCCCACACAGGATTATGAAGCTAAGGAAGAGGTTGATCTACTAGCCCGAGAAGAATCCTCAAAGATCCTTTTTATTCGCTGTGTGATATATCAGAATACAGCCATGAGAACATACAAAAACAAAGTTAAACAAATCTCTTAAATTCAGAGCATGAACAATCTTTTGCTTATTTTAAAAATTTATTACTAATATACCACTACTTTAATTTTATTGTGTGGTGTTTCTAGATCCTATAAGTATTGGTTTGGATGCAGTCCTGCTTCAAAGTAGGTTACCATGTGCATATGCTTCCAAGGTATTAACAGAAACACAGTGCACGTATGTCCAAATTAAAAAAGAGCTGTTAGCCATCGGTTTTGGTTTACAGCGGTTCCATAAATAAGAAAGTAATAGTAGAAATTGATTACTTTCCACTGATCAGTACCTGTTTTTAGAAATCCATTAAATAAATATTTTGCACGCTTAGAAAGAAAATGCAAAAATATTAAATTAAGTTAAGATTTAAACGTGAAAAGAATATCATTTTAGCAGATGCACTCGGTAGAGCATATACAAATAAAAATGACAAAAATAATACTGAATTTGATAAAGAGGTATCTTCACATATTTGTCTCAAAGTATCAGAAATAAACATAACAGAAAATAAATGAACTTAGTTCAAAGATAAAACATATTGAATTGTAAGAGTTGAAAAAAGTAAATTAAATGGATGGGGTGATAACAATTCACAACTAAAAGGTTGTGTTAAAATATACTGTAAATATAGAAGCAAACTAAAATGAATGTAATGGGATAATTTACAAAGGCAATGCTTTAGTGGAAACAAAAAGTTTACACAAAGAACTGATAAATAGTTCATTACTATCTGTTGAATTACATTCATCATTACACTCAGCATTGCAACTCCTGCTGACGTCCCTGTAATCTACACTATCTTGACCGATAAAGAAGTTCTCCGACAAATAAATACGTCACAGGCGTCATCCACTTCTCATTGGTCAGCGTCAAGCGTCAGCCTCAAGCTCGCTTAACGGCTTGTCTTCTTCTTCTTCTTCTTCAGAAACTCTGCTACTAAAACAATTATCAAGACCACACGCGTTTGCCGCGATAAGGGATGCTATGCCCGCCATTATGTAACATAAATTATTTCTCAAGTATCAAGGCTTAAAGTAACAAATTTCTTAGATAAATTCTGTAAATAATGTAAAAGGTATTCATTCCTAAGTACATCATGTATAGTGGTAAATCAAATCATTCCAGAGGTAATCTTTTAATCCATGTATTTTCATCTCCCTATCGATCACACAGGTATTTTAAACTTTCTTATTTATAGATTCCATGAATTTATTCAAATGCCAAATGTCGACCCCATTTTATATAAGTCGCGAAAACACAGGTAGCCTGTATATAGGTGTGACCGCTAGACTATCATATGATTGATAGACAAAGCTTACATTTAGCTAAAAATTTAATTTTTTGGCCAACCATGAAGAATAAAATTAAAAAATATATATTTGATTGCCTAATGTGTCTTAAATATGCAAAATCACAAATATTAGAAGCTAAAATAGCCATACCTTGGAATAGGGTTGGTGTGATATAGTTTAAAAGTTGTTAATAATATATATTTTTTTTCGCAAAGGATATAAATAATAACTAAAACATAATATAACCGCCAAGTTACTAAAACCTTTAGAAATAGACTCACTGATCTGTAGTGATCCAAGTAAAACCAATTTCATCTTAGAATCAGATACGGTATAACAGAGTCGCAAGTTGTGAATACCGTTGTAAACAAAAACTGTGCGAATGACATTTCTAGTGAATTCAATGATAGTGAAGTGTTTGTTGAAGATTCGGAGACAAATGCTACAGAAATTATAGTTGCTACAGATGTGATAGATATATCAGACTCTAGCAATAAGATAACTAATAATCCTTAGTGTAGTAATAGTAATGATTATCTAGTAGAAATAGACTCTGAAAAAGTATTTTGGTCTAAACATAAATAAAGGTGGCTTTGAAGAGACTGGATCTATAGATTTCTTGATGGTACTTGATAATGTTATTTTTAATAATATATGGGATATGTTAAAAGGTAAGTAGCTAGAGCTTGAGATACCATTATTTTGTTTAGCGTTTTAAGTGTTTCCCTATTATAATAAGGGGATGTTAGGATGTAAGTAAAAGGCCACAGTAGTCATAATAAGAAGATTTGACACTTGGCACTAGACAGTTTACAGGAACTAGTGAGAATATAATGGAAGGGAGAGCTATAATTAAAGTGATACATTCAGTTTTATTAATACCATCAAATAATTAAATACAAATACAATTACATACCAAATATTATACATATAAAAAAGAAAAATTAAGGGCCATAAGCTACACCGGAGAAATACTTCCGTGGGTAATGAGAGGGTATGATATGGTAACTCTGTGGGCCTGTTGTTTTCTTAGACTAGGTAATAAAGAGAGGACGCGTAACAAGTATATCGAGCACACGTAGTAGTCTGTGCCGATTATCTATTGGCCGCCATTATTTTGGTGCTAATCGTTTTAGTGACATTACAGTTGTTATTCATGTTTATTTCTGATTTTTGAATTAAACGATATTTAATAATTGGTTTATTACAATGGTTTATTGTGTGGCATATCAATGTTAAAGTTACAGCGGCAAGAAATAAGCAGATATTACGTTTTACAAGTAAATGATAAACATCAATCGTTTTCACTTTATATATTTTCTTATATTTTTTATTTTATTTGGTGTTATACAACTTGGTATTTACATATTGTACATGTCTCACTCCAAAGTAATAAATTTTACCCACCAAGTTTGTTTATTTTATGCTTTTAATTGATATATAAGCAATTAATGATTTTAAAATATCCAAACATGTAATTTTTTCCAGTAGCGTGTCGTACAATTCTGAATATTAACTTTTATTAAATCCTAATTTACTTTTGCTTCTTATTTAATTGCAGCAATGTTTATTTGTTGTTTTTAGTTACAGACGCTTTGGCTAAAATTAATACCATGAAAGAAATTTTTCGACCAAACTGGAATAGTTTCTCATAGCAACAAGTTCATTTTTTAATTATTTTATCCAACACTGTAAAATAATATTTATTCTGTGTCAGTTTTAAGAGTTTAATAATGTATAATAAACAGTCTTAAATATAGTAGACAAGTATTCATTTATTTGTTTTTTAAATAGACGACTTAAACACGTCCAATACGGTTTGTTTTCAAGACGTACAAAACTGGATGTCTTAAGGACGTACAAAATTAGATGTCCTAAAGAGGCCTTGTTTTGTAACAAAGTACGTCCTATAGACACCTTTAAAACATCTTTTGGATATTAGCGTAGATCTTCAAAACGTCACGAACGTCGTGAACAAACGTATTTAAGATGTCCTTAAAACGTATCTGTGCTATCTGGGTAGTGTCATTCTTTATTAAGTAAAAATAAATCGTTTTGTAATACATGTAGATCATTATGTTTTATTTTGCAGAATTAAAAGAACAACACTTATTTTATTATGTAAACGATTTCGTTCAGTTTATTTCTATTCATTTTTTTCTTGTGTCTTATTTTATTTTAAATTTTACGCTTTGATCTTGCTTTATACCTAAAAAGATCAATGAAGTACTAATAACATACAAGTTTGTTTTTTTATTTCCAACATGTTACGCCTTTGGTCAAATATCGTTGGTGTCAGAATGGAACAAGATTTTCAGCGACGTTATGAGTTCTCTCTTTATTACCTAGTCTAAGGTTGTATCTGACAGTCAATTATATAAATAAAGTTATATAGATTGCTCAAAGCGGGTCTTTTGCGGGAGGTCATATTGCTTCGCAAATGCTCAATAATTATATTCAGTATCGGTTTAGCAAAAATGTGTTTAACAACTATTTTTCAGCCTTTGAATAAAGTAAAAAACATAATTACCCACTTTTTTACTTCGAGGCATAAGCTTATGTTTATTTTGAAAAACATAGATTAGATTATCTATATAACTATCTATATCATTGATCTTATCAAATCAAAAGGCTTATCATAACCTGTCAAATCCCACTAGCAGCCATTTTGTTTGGAATGTCTAATAAAAGACCAAACTAGACTTAGTACTCTAACCAATGCTCAAAGGATATCCAGAATAAAAAGGTATAAATTAAGGCAGGATACATGGTCCTAACAGAATCTAATTTAGTTATTATTATAACTTTTTTTCATAGATTATCAATTACAGATTTAATGCATTGATAAAAAAACTTATTTTTTGTAAAAAAATTTTATTTGTACCACTTCTAAAAGAATTTATTATTTTGTACAGTAGCCATTATGGTTAAGTAACACAATATAGCTATTTATTAAATAAGTTACGAAATGCCTTATTTTATGTAACGAGTAATGTATTTTATTGACTTTAAAACAAAGAAAGGTTTATTTTTATTTTTCTTTTCTTTTCGCAACTGGTGACAAAGAATTTTTTGGAACCATTTTCATAATGTTCAACATTATGCAAGTGGTTGCGTGAAGTAGATCATTTTGACACTTGCTGCGATTTAAAAAAATGTCACTTTATATGTCAAAATTAGAAAAATACCTCTTATTAAAAATTTATTTTAAATAAAGACATTTTTTTACTTACAAGTTGGATTTGAGTTAATATTTTCTTAGCTGTAAGGTTCTTCTTCCATGAAGGATCGATAGTAGACAGTAGATAGTAAATAAACATTACTCCATGCACAAACGTATTTACTGTACCTACATGTACTAGATTTGGACCAAGTGCAAATTTGTAACACATCCATATAGCCAACACCATGCCACAATGGTGATAAACATGGAGAAAACTGATTTGTCGGTAGCTTTTTTTAAGTACGAAAAATACCTGAAACATTTAAATACATATTGTTTTTTATTCAATAATTTTATTATAAGTATATTAGTCAAACCAAATAAAATTACCAATAAATTTTAGCAAAATTGCTTCAAAAGTGATTAAAGTGGTATTTAACTGAAGAAAATAGGTTTAAAGCAATTTGTAGCTCTTCATTAGTTTTTCCAGGGTTGTAGTTTTTCTAATCCTCAATGTTTTTGCTAAGTCTGTAAGGCATGTCCTTAATGAAATAAATACCATCGTAGCCATTAAAGACAACAATATGTCTGCCAAAATTAAAAAAATGTTATGTTTGTGTAGGTATGTAACACAAGACTTCCAAAATTCACGATCAAATAGGGATCCTCCATCTAAAATGTACTGGGTTAAAACTTGAGTCTCTAGAACATCTGCTGTCATAATGGATAACACACAGAAATAATGGACTTCCGCAAGGGGCCATCCTAATGCCAACTTTATGGAATATATTTTTTAAACGAGATACTTGAACAATATATGAGAAAATACGTTAGGCTCGTGGTATACGAAGACGAACTTGAAATAGCAATGAGTGCAAAGACTATATTAATAGTAAGCAGTACACAAGATAGCGAGTTGGCCGCCGCCTCGGCGGATGCTGTAATGTAAATAAATGGAGTTGTTCACATTAAGCTGCGCTGCGAGAAAGTGACGCTACACCGACGCGCGTACCGTCGTTTGACTCAAATGCATTACTTTTTTGTGAACCGCTTCGTGTGTTTTGGCAGAGACGGCCAGCGCCGAGTCGGCGGAAACAGCCGTGTGTGTCTTTAGCCAAAATGACGATAAAGCTGGATCCCACAAAAACCGAGATGGTGATGCTATTACAAAGTAAGACCAGAAAAAGCAATAATAAAGTCACAGCCCTCAGTAACCTTCCTATATGGAAGGAAGTATATTTACATAGAAACTTAAAGATGGCAGCACACGCAATAAAAACAAAAGAAATGACAAAGAAAATGTTAACGAACTAGCTAGGATCACTTTAAATCTAGAAGGCTCAGGATTCAAGAAAAGAAAGGTGATCTACTCGGCAACAATTGATAATTTAATACGGATCTCAAATGCATTAGAATACCAACACAACGAGAAGAGGATAGAAAATTCTAATAGAAAATTATCATATCAATAATTACACAAGCCTACAAAAGAGCCCCAACAACAGCTATACAAGTCATATGAGGTACTCCGCCAATAAAATTGAAAATAGAAGAACTAACGGAGGTATTAAAGCTGGGTTAAGAGCACAAAAAAGAGAAAATCTATTGACGAAGTGACAGAACATATAAGACAAATGGATGGACAAAAATTTTTATAGAAGACATCAAAGAATGGAATAATGAGGTGAGAGAGATTAACACACAATAAAAGGACTCACAGGACATAAAGTCTTAGGCACATATCTATACAAAACAGGCAAGAACGCCAACAATATAGGCTGGTATTATAAAGAAATTGACACACTAGAATACACACTCTTCCATTGCATAAAATGGAACACAAAAAGGGATTAAACAAACCACAATTGCGACAACTTATAAGAGCTGTAGCTTAAGGATAGAAAACCTTAAACTACATGACTAAACTAATTGAGGACACCGAAGCAATACCGAAGCAGCGGTACCAGTGTCTCTCAAAGGAACAAAACAGTGGTTTTAGTGAAAAAACTAGGCTTAAACATTTCACTCAGGACACACTACAATATCAGACACCTGGTGTACACAAATTATTTCCACATAAACAAAAAAAACACCAGTTGTGCACATTTTTTCAGTATTGCATGGACTAACCGAGGTTTGTCAGCTTTTCTCAATAAAGTAATTCAATAATTTAAGACATCTGCGAGATTCATGTCTTTTAAAATTAGACTTTAGAAAACAGTTTTCCTTATACTAACAAATAATATGTTAATTTAAAAAAAGGGCAGCCATTTTGATATTGATTTTTAGGTACTTTTGTTATGGGCGAATTCTGGTCATATTAAAAAGAACATTTCTTTAGTTGAATACCATTGCAATCACTTTTGAAGCAATTTTAGTCAGGTCGATTAGACTAATGATAATTTTTTAGTCTATACAATTTTTTAATGACAAAAAAGCAAGAGGCTTATAATATTGTTAAGTCAATAGCAGAATTAAATTTCTTTCATAACTACAGTAGCTGATGATACTGCTTTCCTTACAACTAATCATGATAAAGACAGATCCAAGGGAATATTAAAATTAGTTAGCAATACTGCAGTAGACTACTCTAAACAATGGAAGATTAAGATTTATAAAGAGAAATCTATCAGCGTTAATAGTACAAAACAAAAAAATTACGCAGCCCTTTTCTCTGAACGTCAACGGTAGAAATATTGTTCCTTGTAAACTAAAATCAAATTATTTTGGAGTGATTCTTGACACCAAGTTACGATAAAAAAAACACGTTAAGAAGAAAAGGACAGAACAGCAATAATATAAACAGCATTATTCGCTTATTGGTCAAAATTCCAAAGTGGAAATATATAATAGTTATTGATCTGTAAGCAGATATTTAAACAGATGTGGCTTCACAGTATACAGTTGCGAGATTGTATCAAAGATAATAATTAACAAAAATAATTCAGTTATTCCAAAATAAAGTATTGAGCAACATTGTGAAATTTTCTTGGTACCTATATGCGCAATATGAATAGACGACAAAATTTAAAATTTCCACTATTAAAGAAGATTGAGTATAAAGCAAATAAAGGTCCTTTATTTCTCACAAAGTCAACTTATTGGCGACCGTTACTTCACCATCAGGCACGCCCAAATAAAACAATAACAAAACAAGTTACAAACACTTTAATTTATTTTTTTTTTAACAGGACCAGACAAATTCAAAATTAAAATGGAGTAAAATTAATAAATCAAGTATTAATAGAGATGAGATAGTAAATGGTATAACCACTGACCTACCATCTATCAAATAGGTTAACAACTAGACGGTAGATACCTATAATTTAGTGTAGATTACTGAAAGTAAGTATAGATGGCTTGATGAAAATAAATAAATCTATTAATAAACGTTAATAAAATGAAATTATAAATAATAAATTATATCTAATAAAGAGAATAAAAACCCATCGAAAAATTATAATTGTATATTGAAATTGAACACGGCAGTCATAAGAAAAATTATGTCGTAGGAAACGAAAATGATGTTGAAAGATGGTTGACCTAATAGAGGTGGAAGGAGAAGAGTTTATGTACTAAACCACGAAACACGTGGAGAGAGAAAAGAAGATATGAAATAGAACTATTGAAATATGGAGTTAAATCAAAGACGATATTAGGAGGTATGCTGACAAACATAGAACAGGATTATACCTTTATGTCAACGGAAGTTATTTAACTACTCAACAATCAAGAAGATGTCCGAAGATTAAGAGGATCAAACCGTTTAATCTCATATAATGTGTGGTGTGAAAGAAAAATATAGTTGGTAAGTGATAATGTACCTTATTATTTATCGTAAAGGTCGTCATTGGATTGATATGTTGTTATTTTAGACTAGTTTTAATAGCTAGATCTAAGAAGGTGTTTAACTAATAATAACTAAGTATTAAGACAATGCTTTGCTAACCTTCCGAAAAAGATAATACCGTCCTTTGCTAGCTTGTTATACACTAAATTAATCTAGATTATATATTATTGATACACTTATAATTTATCCCTATATCCTATAATTTATCCTTACCGTTTCAATGCAATCTGCAACTTTTAAAGCCATAAACTGCATAACCAGTGAATTGTAGAGAGGATTTCTTTTTGACACTCTTACACAGAGCCAACTTGACGATTGGTTATAAAGTAAAATTGCCTAAAAAAGAATAACTTTATATAAAATCCTTTTAATACTGTAATATGAGCCATTTCATTAGTCAGTCATGCTCTAATACTCCAAGTCCCTCTCTGTATTATTTGGCCTTTGAGGCTCAACTTGTCCGCTTATTATACATAATTAAACCCCTTAAGACCAAACCTATGGGACGACTATGGTGGAGACACTTTCGCGAACATTCCAGAGTCAACGAGATACTATTTCTAGTCTAAATATAACCTGGAACCTTCTGGCAATTTTGGTGGGGGAGCATTCTAGGCTACCAATTTGTATATAAATTGGTGGAGGAGAGCCATCAGTTATCAGTAGTTATATATGGACAGTGAAGATAAATAGTAATTAGTAGATAGACAGTGGTGAATATAAATAGTGATCAGTTTAAAGACATTCGAAGTATATATAAATTAGAATAATTGTGTTATAAAATAAATTATTAATAAATAAACTGTTGTTTTAAAGTAAACAAACATCACAATACCTTGAAAGTCCGGATTTCGAGAGTACATGAGCAGTCAAACTGGTGTAAACCTTAAAAACTCATAAAGCGATCAGATGTTCAATTTAGCCCCGGAAGACAGTGAATATTCTTGGACACTTATTTTTGCAGTGTGTTTGTAGTGCTATTTCGATTATATTAATGAATGGTATCAACATATCGAGGGCTAAAGTACGGTACCTCGTATATCAGTGAAGTAAAATTTTACAGGAGGCAGGAAAAACTATTATAATTAAAATAAAATATATATTTTTTAAATATGTTACTTCCATTGCAGTAAACTAAGTTCGTTAATGATTAACTGATGACAAATTCTGATAGAACCTCGTTTTTCAAAATTTTAGGATACGAGGTCCTGCTTTTCTTATTATGTTACATAAGAGGAATTGCACATTGCATATTGTGAAATTGGATAAATGATTTGGTATTCAAAAAAACAATTTATTAAAAAAAAAAAAAAATAATAATAATACATACAAAATATAATTTCTAAAATATTGAATTCAAAAAATAAAAATTAATAACGTCCAGTGGCGGCTCGTGGGCACTAGCGGCAGTGGGGAACTAGCGACAGTGGGGCACACACTGGAAAGGAATCCCGGGATTCGTTTTTCCCTTTGGAAAACAAGTTCTCCGCTTAATGAAAATTAAATAAATTTCAAAACAAATTAAATATTACAAAATTGAAGACTAACTGCTAGGTACCGCTGCAGTTGTATACTATTTCTTATAGATGTAGTCCATTATTCTGGATTTTTGGCTAGCAAAGTGATCGATGACCAGATTATTAAAATTTGGAATGGACCGAATAAGTTTTTTTTTTCGATGGATAACATGGCATGACATTTTACTTACAGAACTAAACCGTGTTTCAAATAATTATCATAAAACGGAAACCGAACCTCATGTACAATCAGTTGGGGCAATAACGATTTCTGAATGTGACTACAGGGAGCTAAATGTGACCACTAAAAATGCATTTATCTATGTATGTGGCTGTTTAATCAAAAAATCATTACATATCCACTCTTGCGAAATTTGCGTAAATTTCTCAGAATAATGCAATTTACCTAACAATTCCAACTTGTTAACGCATTTTAAAGCATACGACTTTGAAGAAAAGGTGTTTGGCAATTTAAAATCTCCCAGCAAAAAATTTCCAAAAATTGGCCAAGACAATTAAACAAATTTTTTTCCCTAAAAAAACTAATTTTTTTTTCGAAAGTTTTAAGTGGCACAAAAATGCCAAAAATGGCTCAAAAGTTTTTTTTTTGAGTACTGTATTGTGTCTAGAATACGATCACATTACGGAAAATTCTGCAAATATATTTTATCTATTTTTTTTTTACCACTGTTTATTGAGTGACGACCAAAAAACACGGTTTTTGAGAAAAGTTGCCTAAAATTGACGATTTTCAGTTTTGTGGTCTGAAAATTAAGCAAACCCAAATTTCATGTCTTCTGAATGTGTATACAAAGTTTACAGTGTGTATGTTGTTTCTAAGTTGTAAAATTCTTCCGACAAAAGTCCCATTACACACGCTCCGCGGGATCCTAAACTCGTGTATACACTGCATTTCTGTAATTTGATTTTTTTGCGAATTCCAGTTTTAAATTTCTTACATACCTAAATTTATTAGGCTTAAAATTTATTAAATTGTATTTTACTGACTTGTTATAAGACGTTTCTTGAGTTTTGTGCAAAATATAGAATTACCGCAAAATTAGCAGCACGTCGCATCAAGGATAGTCTCGGCGTTCGCTATCCGACAAGTTTAAACTTCAAACGGTCATATTATTGCAAATTGAATCGCTTGATAGTGTTCATCGGCATAGATTTTTAATAACCATGTTCAGCAAGCTCTGTGTACACGTGGTTTTTCGGACTTCTTCAGCAATTTATTGAGTAAATACGTTCCTAAATTAAGAAAATTCTATCACTGTGCTATAATTTTTTTTCCAGATTACAATGGATGGCCTGTGTTTATTATGTCATCAGACACTTGCAGAGGGTAAACTTACCCCAATTAGACCGACAGGATTAAAAGGTCTGCAGACGGTCAGCAAAGAGAGGGGGGATGATATATTTTCATTAGAAAAAATATGTATATCTCTATTTGATAGTTTGTCAACTAAGCCTGGAATTTCCAACGCATGCCTTTTTGAGATGAGCAAAATAGAATTTGGTCATCCTTGCCAACAATTTGCGAAAATGTACACCATTAAATTATTTATAAGAATTTTTATATTCTTAAATATGCAAACAGAGATTTGAAATCCCCGAAAAAGTCAGACAAAACCAAAAAAAAATTAAAATTTTGTCCCATATATAAATATTATTGATATTTTTGACTGCCTTATATAAAAAAAGTTATTTTTCTTTGTAGTTTTATTTCTTAACTATTCCAATGGTCCAACTAACGTTTTTTCTTAATCACAATAAATAAGTTATTATCATGGTCCAACAATCGCGCACCTTAAGCCGAAACCGGTAATCTGTGCCATGGATACAGCACGTCACGATGAGGACAGCGCCCCGCTTGTGACGTATAATTCATCGCATGTGTTCATCTCTTGCTAAGCGATATTGTCGTTGTCCTTGTTTTTCGCATCATAATGAGAGAGAAAACAACAGAGGCACACATTTACTGTGCCTTGTGCCCATCTTCCAATTAGTTTCGGAATTCTCGAACGTCGCTCAACGCCCGGTCGTCCAGTGTCGTGCCAACGCGGTTTGCACTAAATATTAGATAAAATAATAATAGGAATTGAGGAAAATATAAAATATGTAAGTTATTTTTTGGTTTATTATACTAGGGCCCACGTGCCCTTACGGGCAACCGCCACTGATAACCTCTTCTTAACTGGGATAAAATGCTTATTACGTATTTGAACGGTAATAGATCATAAAATGACCAGCAGTCTTGGGGAATAATTTTTTTTATTTCTAGTAGATCCAAATATTTCCTTTTTGTAATTGGTATACGTGAAGAATATAAGATTTATTTATTTATTTTGAACGGTCTCTTTGATATAACTTGATATTCATCGTCGGAATAATTAATTTTGTATGAAATTTTATAATTTTAATATTTCAGAATCAGAATATCAGTAACCGTAAAACCGTCTGATGGTCTAATTGATTTATATTTTAATAATGGTTTATGCCCAAAATTTCTGAAATATTGTTACGGTTTGGTTCTAACTTCGTATGGGTTCTTTATTTTTGCTTCTTTGGTAATTCGATGGTAATCGCTTGGTAGGTAAATTTCTTTATGCTTTAAAGATTTCTCGGTTATGGCATGGTCGGAGTCGCACTTTATCTGAGTGTGACCTTTTCCAAAAATTTTTGATAAATTGTCGTTTCATACTTTTCTGAAAGGTAAAGTAGTGCGTTGGAGAGAATAGAGTTCCTGTTTTGCGCTGTGCAGCCATCCGAGTATATGACAATTGGATTTTTATCTCCTGGTTGTAAAAAATTATCTTCCAGGTATTCAATTATAAACGATGCGTATGTAGCTACTTATCCATCTGCATTCGTCTCATCGTACCAGTAGCACGTAGCTTTTTGGTTTTCTAAATTATAAATTGTGAAATTGTGATTGCATAATTTTGTTCTATAATACAACGAACTTGCAGCTAAAGATGGGGCTAGTTTTACGGCCTGCACATCGTTGGTTATTACATTAGCCATTTCATTAACCGTTCTATCCTTATTACGCTGCTTTTCTTCTCCAGCTGAGTCTTTTTTTCTTATGTGTGCTTGATAATCTTCTTCAGAGAGATTGTTGTTTTTATATTTAAAACAAAGGTCGCACAAATCTTTACGTGGGCAAAATAAAGATAATTTTATATCATTTGCTATTTTTTGTAATGAGGTAATTGACTGAGGCATTCTATCGTTTTCTATGCAAATGCATAACAGAAAGGGGAAACAAATACTTGATGATGTTATGGACTATTTTTCGAAGTGGCCCGAAATAGTATGCCTATTCCTAATCAGGAAGCGACGACAGTAGCGGAAGCATTTATGACGAACGTCATTGCGAGACACGGAGTCCCCCTGGAATTACATTCCGACCAAGGGCGAAATTTTGAATCCGAATTATGGCAAGAATTAATGAAACTGTTAGACATCAGGAAAACACGCACTACGCCTCTACACCCATAGTCCGACAGAATGGTAGAAAGACACAACAGAACGATATGCCAGTATCTTGCAATGTTCGTCTCTGATAATCAAAAGGACTGGGACACTTTAATTCCTCTACATCTGCTAGCCTACCGAAGTTCTGAACATGAAACAACCAGTTATACCCCATCCATGATGATCACCGGAAGGGAGATGAAACTTCCTCATGATCTTTTTTTTGGAAGGCAGTCTCCTGGTGAAGAAGAGATGCGTACTCCTCCAACGTACATACAATAAAAGAAAGATTCGAAAAGGTATACGATTTCGCTCGTCAACGTTTAAAAATTAATAGCGATAAAGCAAAAGCTAGAATCGACATGCATGCCACAGGGACCCATTTTGAGAGAGGCGATCCAGTATGGCTGTACAATCCCAAGCGCCGAAAAGGACTTTGTCAAAAGCTGCAACGGAACTGGGAAGGCCCCTACACCGTCCTCAAAAAAATCAACGACCTGATCTACCACATTCAGTTGTCAACAAGAAGTAAACCCAAGGTAGTTCACATTGAGAAGTAAGCGCTATACCGTGGTTCAGATCCTCCCGGTTGGCTCCAACCAGATCCCAGTAATCAAGTTATTCAGAGCGAATAACTAGAGAAGAGAGAGCAATGTTACGCAGCACCCTGCAGTAGCCTGTGGCTATCATAGGAAATGTACAGATAGAACAAGAAGTGGAATGTCATTACCCGTCAAGAACATTCTAGATGACATTTCGAGAAGGTCAACAAGCTATATAAGTCGACGACCTGACGTCAGAGTTTCAGTTTTATGATAGACGTTACATGTGAATGTTATCAGTTAGAGATATTGTATCAGTTGAATTGAGTTATTGTAAAATTTGAGTTCGAATAAATTGTAAACCTGCGTAACATTAATGTTACGCAACACCCTGTAGCATGCTGCGGTCATCATAAGTAAAGGTACGAGTAAATGAAGAAGAATATTCCCGAAAAGTCTCGAAATGTCATTCCTTTTCAAAGGAAAGTCCAGATTGTTTGAGAAGGTTTTAGAAGGTCGAGGCAAGCTATATAAGGCGACGACCTGACGTCAGAGGCAATTTTATGATAGACGTTAAACGTTAATATTATCAGTTGAAGTTAATGCATCAGTTGTATAATTGTTGTTAAAGTTTAGTTTAAATAAATTGTGATACCAATAACCAGCGTATTTCTTCGAATATTCCCTATGTAATTCGGCGAATGAGTGAAACTGCTGTTCTAGATATAATCTGTCTGTGTCTTTCCTACAGTAATGAGAAGGAAGCGTGTTTAAAGCCTTTTTTTTTTATTTGAATTTTTTGACTGCGGGAGCTGAGTCCATTCGCCAAACCACAAACGTTTAAAGACTTCAAAAAGTTCTTTAAAAAAACAGTATCCTCTTCCTGATAATTTTTTATTAAGGTTCTTTTGGACAGAACTACAGAATTATTCTCAGTTAATCCGTTAATACTATGAAGAGTTTCTTACGGACCATTCTTTTAATGCAATTGTGTTCAAATACATTTTGTTACAGAGAGCTATCCTTTCCTTGTCCATTGTTAAGGAGTAATCGAGGGTATTGCTACGTCTAGACTTTTTCTCAGTCTTTGATGGCCTTTTTGTTTGCATAGACATCACAGATTGGGCTACAAAAATCTTTCTCTGATCGCAAGACAAATCGGACTAAAACTTGCTAAAAATAGCCTTTCTTTTTTGTTCTGTTATTAAGTGACACATTTTTTTGTTTGGATTTTATTTTTTTTTTTTTTTCGGTACATTTACAACGTGCTTTGACATGGAAAGAGTTTTTTTGACCGGGCGGCTTCCTGAATCCTAAATAATTCTTACCACTCATTCGAAGTTTTTGATTAACTTCACGTTTTCTAATACCTTTAATTTTCTTCTTTAGATTGGGCTCATTTATAAGTTCTTCTTCTTTGCTCTCTAGGTTAATAGGATTATCCGTATTTTGATTATTTGACAAAATTTGTTGGAGGTTGTGCGTACTTTTTCATCTGAGTCACTTGCTAAGTCAGCATCATATGGCGTATAATCTGGATCATCGTCCTCATTTTCATTGTTCTCATCCAACATAACCTGATTTTATTTTCCTCCTATCGAATAGTTCAAGGGTTCCTCAAATATGTTTCATGTTATATCACTTTCTTCGGTTGCAATATAATTTGCATTAAAGGCTATATCTTCGCTAACCTAATTGCATGGCGCGTTCTGCTCGTTAAAATCAGAAAAAACTATTACTGCCGTTTCGATTATATCTGCAATGTTCTCTGGCGTTAGAACTTCATCAAGCAAAAAATTACTAGACAAGTTTATTTCTTCTATATTTTGAACTTCAATATTAGTGTCGATTTCACTGAAGGATTCTTCATGATTGTCTTTAATATTTTTTTCTCTTGCACGATTTAAGATCTTCAATGTTCTTTCTGACATTCTTACACATATAAGTTAGCAAGCACGGCCTTCTATTAAAAATATTATATATCTGAAACCAAAGAGAATAATTTTTATACCTAATTACCTAATGATGCACCAATTATCCTCTTTATTTTTTATTTAATAAAAACTAATAATTTAAGGTTGTAATAACTATGTACCAAAAAATATAGTAAATCTTTAATTCAAAAAGATGCAGCAATACCTGTTAACTACGGTATTTTCAATGTGAATCACAAGTATTAGAAATTAAAAATTTAAAAAAACCGACTCTAAAAACGTGCAGATGCCATCACCACATCTTAACCAAATTTATATAGGACCACCCCTGAGGTACCCCCTTACTAACAAGAAAAGAATCATATAAATCGGACAAGGTGGTAAAGCATTATCGCTAAACATACATAAAAAATTAAGAGTTTGAGGATTTTCTCATAGACCCAATTATTAGATTTTGATCAAATTTATATGGGACCACCCCTGAAGTAGCCCCCTTCTAACAAAAAAAGAATTATTGAAATCGGACACCGTGTTAAAGAATAATCACTGAACATACATAAAAAAAAATATTAAAACTTTACTATCTGTAAAGAAAAATATTAATTAAATTAAGGAATGTAAGTAGGTGGTTACGTGTTTGGTGATTTTTTTTTAATAATATTTACCTTGAACTATAATATCAGCAACCAATGACAGTAATTGGTCTCCAAGGAACCAAACATAGTCATATTTGTTGTTCATTGTCCAACCGCAAGCTAGTGGTGATAACGACGTGGGGTATTTTAAGTAAACATTTCTCCAAAACTTTGTCACATAGCGAACTCGTAATAAATGTTGTTGTAATTCGAAGTTGTCGTTAAAATTTTTGGATTGATAAGTAGAAAAAGTAGAAAAGTAGAAAATAAGTGAAATCTAACATCATTGACATTGCTACTATTACGAATTCCATACATATGACAAACAAATTTCTCTAGGGTGACAAATGCATCCTTCAGTATTTCTTCGTCATCGGTAGCAAGATTTTGGAATGCTTATTGATAATCTACCGATTCTTTCAATAATTTGAAAGGCTTAAGTTTGCTTTTACGGAAAACTGCAGGTGTGTAATCGTATCCAGTCATTGTGTGGAAACCCGGTAGAGCTTTAGATATAGTACTACCCAGAATATTATACATATCATTGATGTTTACATATCGTTGATGATTTCCAACGCCCATGTTAATCCAAAGTTTTAGGGAAGCACTTAAATGGTCCATATTACCAAGAAGTATGACTAAAATATCAGAGTCCGAGCACCTTATAACAACGTCAGCCTCAAAAGAAATTTGGCATATGTGATATATAATCCTAGAATCTGCTTCTTCGTGTTCTTTACATGATAATAAATCATCTTTGGTCATAATTACCTTGTTATCTTCAACCCAATAGCAGTAATACTCGTTTAAACTTAAGTAAATTGTTTTATTACCAATCAAAGGTGCCATGTCGTCAGTAGACCAGTGGTTAATAAAAAATTTAACTAGAGCTTCTTTGAATTGAATATTTTTGAGCTGAGCAGTAAAGTTATGAGGTCGTATTTGATTAGGTCCTATCGAAACTGGGCTGGCCGATTCATCCCTACGTGTACGCTCACAATCTTTAATTGAGGGTGTAAAATATTGATCAAATATAATGTCAACGCGACTTGCTTTAAATTGAGTTATCATGCTAAGAACCTTTTTAGATAACCCATTAAAGGTTTGAGGTATTTCTTTCATTTGGTGTAATATGAAGAAGCCATCTAGTATAGCTATGTCAAAACACGACGGGTGCTCATTGATATTGTCTTCCATTGTTTTCTCGATTATTTTGACTAACTGTGCTTTATCTGTTTTACAAATAGTTCCATCAGCATGACACATTGATGTTGGCAAAGGCGTAAGTGGGAATGAAAGTACTTTTTCAATATCAACCTTATCGCCTAGAGATATTCCCAACAATCGACCAAATATGTCTCTTTGCATTCTCAATTCAACGACTTTATTACCAAGAGTGAGTTTTGTTTGTTTTTGTCAAATCTCTCTTCAATATCAGCACATTCGTTGATGAAGTGTTTTCTTAAAATATCGCCATTCTTTTCAATATTTAGCAAAAATTCAGCAACATCTGTAGTAGTAGGCTTGACAGTAGCGATATTATAAAGATTATCTCGATCTAAACTTGTATCGAATGGATTAAAATTGTTCTCAAGTATATTAAGAAAATCTGTTACTTGTTTTGCATACATTTTTATTCTACTAGGTTTTAAATCTGCAGTAACGTCTTGATTTTGTTTTAACCCACAAACATCAAGAACATGAGAAATTAACACAGCTCTAATGCTGTGGCTTTTTGTCCAGCGTTGACGTGCTGCTATAGAGTTAGTAAAATCTGAAATTCCACTTAATCGTCTAGCTGCATCAGTATTAATAGTTTGCTCCAATGTAAGATCTATTGGTATTCTTGAAAAAGACTTTTCGGTTCTTTTAATTCCAAAGAAACATTTCTTAAAATCATCTTCAAGTCCTGGGTGCGTTTCGTTAATATTATTTAAATTGTCTAAATATTTAACACACCATCGAGCGTAGTTTTGTTTATTTACCATAAAAAACAAATTAGTTATTTTGGGAATTATATATTTGAACATCTCAAAATCACCCATGCGTATGCTTCTTGATAAAGTAACGTAATAATTGACCAACTGTATATAAATCATGTAGTAATGAGCTGTTTTCCCATGATTGCCTTGCAGTGTTCGATTTACATATTGTTTGTATGAAGAAAAAAGTTTAGATAATACGCCATTAGTTAAGAGTTCCTCTGACTTAATTGATGGTAGAAGAGGGTCTTGGTCTTGGTACTCTAAAAGATCGTCGTAAATCTGCACTTTGAGAAAATCAAATTCTGTACTTTTTTTAAGAGTTTTTAAGAGTTGATCAAAATGCAACATTTGTAAGCCTAGAGCCATTAACGGATGCAGACGTTTGCAACGATTGAAATGTTTTCCTACAATAATTCCGTTAACTAATCCACTAGCTATGATTTTACTTTCAATCATCATATGAGATAATCCACACTCATTAATATACGTACCAATTGATTTAAAAAAAGCCATCATTAAGTGAAATTCACCCAGATGTATAAAAAGAATATTAAATCGAGGCTGCTCTACTGCTTGTATTTTTAATGCAATTTTAGATATTGCCAAGTCATAAGTGACTTGTACATACGTTTGCTTGCATTCTTTACCTATTGCTTGTGCCTGTTCTATTGTATTTACCACAACAGCTGTATTAGTAGGTGATAGATTAATGGGTGTTAAATATGAAACTCTTTATTTTAAGCTATTATCTGGTAGTAGCTTACAATTGAAACCTGTCCACATTGGAGTGTTTGGTACATGAAAAAAATGTGATACCAAGTGAAGAAGATCAATTGATTGCATTAATGTAAAGTTTTCTGGTAAATTAGATTGATCTTCCTCAACCAGTTTTTAACGTCCAGACATCCTTAATCGTTTAGCATATGGAAGGATATCGGGAACAATAGCATCAAAGGTTCTTCTTCTTTTTTTTGATGGTCCTTGTAGCGTTTCTTCAGAATTATTACTGGCATTATCCACATTCAATTCTTCTTGGACATTATTATCAATATTTTGATATATAATTCCAACAGTGTCGTGTAAAGATTCTTTTCCATTTAGGGTATCGACGAATCTATCAAAATTATCGAATGCCACACCTGTACATAATAATGGAGAACGGATAATGTCAGGAGGACTTATTTGTGAACAATCAACAGATGCTATAATTGCTTCAGTTTCAAATTCTTCCAGGGTCTTATAGTTGCAGCAATGTCCAAATCTATTTAAAATATTAATAATTTTTCGACTATTTGTCGACTTTTTATAGTCAAGCCAAGTGTTATGTGTTTAGACGGTTTAACAGTTCCATTATTAACACAAAAAATAGCGTCTGAGGCCATTGAATTAGTCAATCTGTCACAATTGACACCATCTCTTCGACGAATATCTTTACCTCCAATAAAGACTTTATAAAACCTCTCCAATTTCTCTGGAATAGAACACTCACCATTAATTAAATCCTCCACCTTCATTTTTATTTCAATTTATTTTTATTAATATTTAAAATTGTTTTTCGTAGGATACAATCATTCTCTTCAAGATCTGTTAAATCGTTTTCTTCTATTAAATTACTATCCATGTGCATAACAATTTTTTTTTTTATTTTTCGTTTGAATTTTAATGGTCTTTGGGAAATTTTTTAATATTTTATTTTCAAGATTATGATGAGTCATATAACTTGATTCCAGTAAAGATTGTTGTTTTAATTCATACTCCAAGTTACTATTGTAAATATCACAAAGCGATGATAATAGCAAGCAACATTTTTTTTATAACCTCTGCATCAATTAAAAACATAATATTGTCGAAAAATTTTTTGTGAATATCTCTGTTTGCATGCCATGTAGTACGTGGATTATCTTTAATTGTTTTATTGTAGTTATTCGTGTATGCTAAATGATGGTAAAATATACTCCCACCTGCTGATTTTATGGCATTGATTTTTTTAACAGTTTATCATGATCTTATATTGTCATCTATTCAATAATTTTTTCATATAGTTTTTCATTTTTTGAAGAATGTAAAGTTTGCTGTTTTTCTTTAACTTGCTTTAGGTCTTTTTCGCAAAAAAAGTATACATTTTTAGGGTTATCACTTCTTTCTGTGACACTTTCTTTTTCCAACTCTGGAATTTTGTGAAAAGAGTCAATTGCTAAATCAGTTGAAGGCGTATTTAGATCGCTATTATCAACAATTGGAGTAATATTTTCTTGAGTAGTATAACAAACATTAATTGGAGAATTTGAAAATATTGGACAAGATGTACTCGGAGAATTAATCTGCAGTATAGGATTTGGATTACGATATTTAGACATCAAGGATGTAAAACTGCTATAACACTGTCTATGGTATCCATCAGCATCATTAACAGTGTCTGGTATCCTAACATTTTTATATTTTAAATTAATCTTAATACGTGAATATAAAATTTCCACACACAGAAAAAAATGTGACTAGAAAATTTTACTACAATGTTGTAGTAGTAGACTTGTAGAAAAATACTTAACAATTTGTACAAAATTTTATCACAATTTATAGTTAAAAACTATTCATTATTGTAGCAATTGAATTGTCGAATAAAATGCTACAACAATAGGAAAGAATTCCACAATGTTTAGTATATTTTACTATTGTTTGTAGAAGTAGAAATTTATTACAATTATAGTAATTACTACTACTAACTTCTGAAAAAATTTGTACAAATATTAATAATTATCTCTACAAAAAATAGTAATTTTTTCTACAAAAAATAGTAATAATTTACATCCCTTCTTATGAAAAATATTCAATTTTGTTCAAAAATATTCTATAATATTGTAGAAATTCTAAGTCATGTGAACAAAACAGAATTCTGCTATTGGCCAACGTTTTCTGACGTCGATCATAAATGGCCAGACAGCAGTAGCCGTTCGCCATGTTCACATAACAAAGCATGGTACATATACGAGTACCTATAACACATTATTATGTTATAAGCACCGATGCGTTTGAGAAAATTTTAATAATAAATTCTATTGGTGGTAAGTACATTTATTATTGTTTCTGAATAATTTACCTTTAGATAACTAATTTAAATAACCTTAGTAGATTATTTAAAAAAAAATAGTTGTGGCCAACGATCGAATGTTGTACCCAACGATCGAATTTTGTGTCAAATTCAATGATGTTTTTTGTCTTAATTGTGACATACCTACTTTCTCATTTTTGTTAGTTATCTGACTTAGTCATTTAATATCCAAATCAGTGTAAAGGTGATAAATATCCCCGTTTTAAGGGTATGAACAGTTCAATTGTTATTAATTTTTATTTCATATTTTTCAGGTGCAGAAAAGCCAACTGAGACTGAGGGTGCTATTATTACTGTTATTTATTACATAATATTATATCTTTTATATTAAAACAATAAATTGAATATTTTATTAAGGAACATTTTTTTCTAGGTTATAATTATAATAAATATGGAATACTACTACAAGTTTTATTAAAAATTACTACAATTTGTATGAATTTTTACTATTTATTGTGTAAAATTTTGGTATTTATTTTCATAAAAAGCAATATATTTTTAATATAAATTCATACAATGAATAGCAAAAATTATAACAATTTGTAGAACAATTCTTATGATGCATTTGGATATTTTTACTAAATATTGTAGATAATAACTCTACAATACATTCTCCACAAATATTTGGAAATTTTTACTACAAATTTTCCCTGTCCCTATATGTACTATTTATTGTAGAGAAAAAATCTATAATTGTAGAAATTTGTTCTACAATTTTTTTTCCGTGCACACTATTCAGTTTTTCATTAGTAAATATGATTATTTTTCCAGTTTTCTCTTCACAAAAAACACATTTTTCTTTTCCGTTACTCATCACGATGAAATTTAGCTTTACCCTTTCATAAACACAACTAACAACACGCAAACATTGAGATATATGGACGACGCCATCATAAAAAGTGACAGACAGCACTCTTCTACATCGCCTACTATCTCCGAGACTCAAATCGGTCCGGCTTCTTATTATACAACTGAATTTATGTATGGCAAATTAATTTTAAGTTGTTTGATAGCATAACTATATTAAATTAAAATTACAGCTATACTAAAATGATTTGAAAAAATATATATTTTTGTTTAATTACTAAAATAGCATCTGGCACGGAATTAGCAACTACAAAACTGTATGGCACTTTATAATTACATTGCTAAAAGGATATAGAAAATTATGAAGAAAAAAGAAATCGACCTAAAATGATTTGAAAATACGTAATTTGTACCTGCACAAATAGGATGTGCAGAAGAAAACGCAATCACTTTCAGCAGCCAGATGTGCCGTATCCCCACCAAGCTTCAATAAGAAAAGAAATATCAAAAGATCAGCCAACCTAAAATACTTTTTTTCGTGACGTTGCCAGCTCTTATACTACTAGTTGCTGAACGGACAATAAAGAGTCCGCCTTGGGTGTTTCAATAGATATAGAAGGTGCTTTTGACAAGATCACAAACAGGAATGTTCCAAAGTGGGTTAGTGGTTAGTGGGTTAGTAGATAGTGGGATACATTACATGCTCTCAAAGTGAGCAGAAGACATAAGTGTAGAAGATGTTAATATAAGAAGTTTGGTTGCGGAAGGATGTCCACAGGGAAGGATACTAATACCTTTACTATGGAACATGGTAATTGACACTCTCATCAGTTACCTCAATAATGTTTGCCTCTTCATAATAGCGTATGCAGATGACCTGGTTATTCTGTAAAGAGGGCATTTTGGAGAAAATACTATGCAAAAGAATGCAACTAGCTCTCAAAATTATAAAACAGTAGTACAAGAATCATTCCCAAAACGACAGAAATGATAATTTTTACAAGAGAAAAGATGAAATGGAACTAAAGCTTCCAGAGCTTCTAAAGACAAAAGTAAACTTTGCAAGAGAGGTGAAGTATTTAGGTGTATCACCTTTGACATCAAGTTAATATGAAACTTTTACCTAAAAAACAGAGCCAAAAAGTATACATTGCTTAGAGGCAATGTCTCCGCACCGTGGGGTGCACCTGGGTCTCTTCCCTAGTGTCGTCACATGGACTTACAAGGCCCATCATAAGACCTCTACTAAAATCGCTATATATTTGTAATACTCGTAGCTATATATTTATTATTCGCTGTGGATGCTATTGGCTTTAATTAATTTGAGAGCACAATATTATTGTATTTAGGTGTAATTATTACATTAAGCAGGTATTTAACATTGTTTCATATTGTTTACATTTTCCTTACGTTTGAGTACTCATACGTTAAAACCATTTTAATAAAATTTGATTTCTTATGGTTTTCTGCCTTGGCCAAAGTTCAGTAGCATATATATTTTTGTTTATTAACTTAGTACCTATATTAAAACCATTAATTAATTTTGTTAATTTGGTATTTTTAAAAGTAAAGTTTGTATTGTTGTGAATCTTGCAATATTTTGCGCCCCTTTATTTTAAAGGGTTGTTGTAAAACTTTAATTGGGCCTTGGCGGCTTAACTCGAGTCGGTAAGGGTGGTGGGTTTTGACAAATAAGTAAAAGTAAAATATTTTCTCACAAATTAATAACCAGGGGGGTGGGCGCCAGGAAGTAATAATACCTGACCATGACCCTTAAGATATCTAGAAAATACGAGGATAAAATTTGTTCCATTCAGTCATTGGTAGTACCTAATATTTGATGTCCAATTTATTAATGAGTAAATTTACCATTGCATCATTTTTAATTTTACGTGTTTCCTTTCTTGTCTTTAATTATTTTGAAAAATATAGTCAGCTTTCTTTAATAATTAATATTATTTTTATTTTCTAAGATTGTAAAGTCTATTCAAATTTAATTTACGCCTGATGTAAACAGAAGCAGGTGGACGCTAAAATTGAGCAGGGCCGTATTTTACTTTTCCGTCTTGCAAAAATGTAAAATAAAAGAGTGTAATTGTGAAATTATTTTTTTATTACGATAAAGACATATTTTGTAAAGTAAAACTATAAAATAAATGCCATACACGGTCTCCCAGACTTTAGTGACATTTCTGGACGAAGATAGGTGAGCGACATAAACTGCGTTAACCTGCAATACAAATTAATAAATGTATTTGACTTTAAAAGAGATGGTTGCATTATATTTAGTTCATTACATATGTCTACTGTGATACAGAGCATTAAAACAATCATATTATAAAATTATATTGTACAGGGTGTCCAAATAATTGCAAATTCTTTAATAGCTAATATATATCTACTAAAAGCATTAAAAAAACTTTAAATATAAGAGGTATTTGAATTTGGTATTTGATTTAAAATTGTGCATCTTAAAAAGAAACCTTTTGTATTTTTGATAACTTTTGTTCTGTATTGTTCTTGTTCTACTAGTATTTAGATTAGACAACTTGTACCCTGTATTATAGCAATCTTCCTTACTTGACTTAGCACTATTCTGAATCGGATAAATTAGTTACACTTGAAAGGCTATCTTCATTAATCAAAATTACAAGTGGTTCTACCTGAACCTCTATAATATTATCCAACTCCCACATTTTTACTTCAACTTTTTGGCGAACATGGTCGATACACTTTTTCCATTTTTCTGGAGAAATTAATAATATTACTTCTTCAAAAAGAATTTTAATGTCTCCAGATTTAAATGTTGAGTTTTTATCTGCTACGTATTGTTTAACGTCAACCTAGATTAATTCAATAGGGTTAAGTTCACAATGATACGGAGACATGTGAAGTATTATGTTGTTTTGCTGCTTAGCCATTTCATCTATTACATACCTATCATAATGTTTATGTTGCTTACCAAGTTTTAGAAGTTGGATCTTAAGCATTTGGTAGTCGAATTCAATTTTTTCCCTTATAGCCATTTTTAAATATCACCTTTTTTAGACGTCGTAGATATTTTTTCCAGCTTTCTCGAATAATAATGCTATCTTCTAATTTTGGTAGGGTGTTTGAAAACCACCCTTTGAACGATTCTCCACACATTTCTTCATGGTAGTCACCGGATTTTTCAACCCAAATACATAAAGTGCATTAGAGGCAAAGCCTTCTTCACTTCCAATATGGCATATAATGAACTGTTTTTACGCACATACCTGATGGGTTTTTAAAACCAGTTAAAAGTTCATCCAAAAAGGCTTGTCTGGATAAAAAAAACCGACATATCGAAACATACTTTTGATTTGGTGTGGCCTGCGTTAATCCAAGTCTCATCAAGATAATATATTTTTGCTTTTCTTCTCTGTACCGTTTTATTTTTTGTGGCGTAGGACGAAACAATTTCATTTTTGTCTAAAAGCAAACTATTTTTTCCTCGAGTTTTAAATTTAAAATTAAGGGTTTTGAAAAGCTTGTAAAATGTAGCTCGCTTAAAAGAAGACAAATATGGATCATCGTTGACTTCTTATAAAACCTTATCAATTGTTGGAAGTAAATTTCTAAAGAAAAATTGATGTACTTTGCGCCTTATTGCATTTTTATCAAAATCATCCACAGAGCCACTAATTTGTTTATAACGTAGCTTTCTTTTTGGTTCAGAAAATTTATGAATCTGCCTATACTCCTTCATAACATTAAAAACGGTTTTAGCGCACATCCCTGTTTTATCAGCAACTCTCCTTTCAACATCATGTACCAACATATCAGGGTTCTATAAAATTTAATGCTTATAAATATTAAGAACCATTTCTTTAGTACGGATGACCAAATGTCCCTTTTTCAGTCGCTTTTTAGAAGGAGTAAAAACATTTTTCTGGACTTCATCTGCTGTATCTGTGGAGGACATAGTGTCACGCAGCAATTACAAAATATAGTCAATTAATTGTCCATAAAATAGAGTAAAACATGTTCAAACTAACAACAACCACAAAAACAAAAAAACAAAAATAACACAATATATGTATATCTAAACTATAATATAATGAATTATACTCAATCAAACATACAAAATGTCCAAACTAACCAACACGGTAAATGCTACCAAAACGCCGTTTATAATTATCCAAATTGAACTGAATTCGACTCTGACAAAAAATATTTGCGCGTCGTCTAAATGACTAACGACCGATTAACCAATAGAAGCGCAAAAAAATGTCATGTGAGCTGTTGCTGGATGGGAGAAATTGTTTTGACGCGGCGTAAATGAAATCTGAATAGACTTTAGTACTAGTATAATTTTCAATAATGTTCGTCTTTTCCAATTAGTTTTATTTCGATAAATATCTGTTCCATATTTTTACTCTCCTGTCTATATACAGATAATTAAAGTATAGGAATCATGATTTTTTTCGACCTCGAATTTTTGATGGATTTTTACGTTTTGGGGTACCCTGAATCTTTTTTGACTATTTTCGCGATTATATCTGTGTGTGTAAAAAAGCTTGTAATAAGTGGACAGGAAAGTCATGTGTTGGACAAAGCATATTTTAGAAATTCGATAAAATGTTTAAGATCAAATATTATTCGAATAAAAGTATTCAATCAATAAACAATTTTCCGGGGCTTTTAATCTCATTCCCCTTGATATTTACATCAAGAAGGGCAACAGTTTAATTAAGTTTACGACGTCGCCGAGAGATGCTTTTCTTATGAGGGCTTATGAAAGACATGACATATGAGATGTACTTTATGTTCGGCTAATACAAGACATATCGCTATTTATGTTTTCTCTAAAATAATAAATTCTGTTATAATTTGAACTTACCTCGTACATTATTTTAAAGTTTATTAAAATTTGTATCACATTATAAATAATTATTATGTTCTTAATATTATATGGTTGTCTCTTTTCCATCAACTGCGGACCAAGTTTTTTTACTATAAATACGTAAGTACTCATAAATGCAAGAAGAGCAAAAGGTGACCCAATGAGTGAATCCGCAGTATCGGGATCTAAAACAAATAAAAAACAGCAAAGTAGCGAAATTATTATAAAGAAATAAAAATAGTATATTATGTGGCACTTTTTATCCCGAGGGTTTGCTATCATTCGTCGAAAGATAAAAAAATCTTTAATCTCGTGATAAATATGCTTTTTATGCACTTTATGAAACGAAAAACTAAATAATTTTCAAACTAATAAAAACACCGCTATGTCATAATTCATAATCACTGTTTCTAATTTCAAATCTATTTTATCTATAAGTAAGTTGTTGGGTACAACAAAAAATATTTCCTATATTTCTATAATTTTAAAACGCTACTAAATCCCGAGTAGGCGGTATACTCTGCCAAATGATGACGTATCTGTGTTCTTCTTATTCTAACCGAACACTAATAACAATTCAATGACTATTTCAGTTCAAGGTTATTGTAGTGTTGACGTATATTGTACTTTGTACCTACTATATTTTCGGTTGTATACTATAAGTTTATTGTACTTTTAATCCCTACGTACTAAATAAAATGTTTAATCCATAGGGAGTAAAAGTATATTTAATTCCTAAGAATGTATTTAAATATATTTTTAATCCCTAGGAAGTAAAAGTGCTAATTTTTTTATTGTACTTTTAATCCCTAGAGAGTAAACGTTCCATTTCAGTCCTTGAAAATAGGGACTAAAAGTACATGCATAAAATATATTTTCTTACCTGCAAGATCATTAAATACATAAAAATATCCTTCATAAAATCTTTTTAGAATCAGTGTCATCTTGTATGTTTTTTTAGACAAATGTGCCTCACAAATATAGAAGAAATGAACCAAAATGATATTACATTTTGGGCAACTACGAATTACCATTCAATATGAATAATAATACGTCTATTCCATTTAGAATTTGATATTTTGTTACAGAATGTCTCATAAATAGTAAAAAATACAACGAGTTTTATTGGAGTAAAAATACCAATAACTATTTGCTTAAAAAACAACAACCCTTTTTTGTTCCTGTGATGTGGGTTCGGACACAAAATTGAGTTAAAACGAGGCTATTTTACTAAGATTTATTTTTATATTGTAACAACCAACTAGCCTAAAGATCCATTTTGTAACTACTGTTAGGTATTTAGCTACTGTTGTCAATATATTATTACTCCATTTTTGCATACAAGCCTCGAAGAGGGTTGAAAAGTACATCGATTTTAAGTAGAATGAAAGTAAATTTACGAGTGGCTCCTGAGGATAACACATGGAAAATTCGATTTTCCCCAACAAAAATGAAAGGTTATATGTTGCTTATATTTCCACGCAAATCGTTTTCACTATATCGATGGTTTGGTTCCAAATGTGGCTAACTACAAAAATCTGTTTTTTGAGCTATCTACACAGTTTGACTAAAAATTAAAGTTCCTATCAGTTCCAAAACCAACTATACCGATACGTTTGAATTTGGCGCTAAAATTAGTCGGTTACAAAGTATCTATCTGTTAAAATTATATTTTCATTAGTTTCAAAGATCACATCTCTACTTCTGGAACTATAAAAAATATTTTTAGTAATTCCATAAATGTCTAAAATCAAATAGCTAGTTTTGGAACTAAAAAATATTAAAATTTTTCGCGCGTTTTGCAGGTAGCTACTTTTTTTTTTAAGAAAATAGCGATCCTGGCCATAGGTTAGCCATGAACACGGGTATTACGCTAGAGGAAAATATTTTTCCAGTTACCAACGATGGCGACGAAATAAATCCAAAAAAAAGACGTTCAAATTCGTGAAAAAAAAATTATATTAACCCAAAAGGACATCACTTCCCAGGCAGGTTTTTAGAAGAACCATGCAATAATTCTTGCAGGTAGGAATAAGATTTTAACACCTGTAATGTAGAGTAGGTACCTATATTTTTATTTTTTATTATAGGAGTAAGTGTAGTACTCGAATTAGCCAGGAAGAAAGGAATAATATTTTTATATCATACAGGAATCTTTCAAATATTGACCGACAGCGACATTTAGTTTATAATTTAGTTGAGGGTACAGATTGTGAACGAAGAACAACTGCAACGCCAAATAACTTAAGAAGATCCAAATCCATGAAATTTTACCTAAAGATTAAAGACTTTAGAATAAATGTATGTAGGACAATGCTGCTTAATACCCTAGATATTAAAAAAGGATTTCTTAACTTCGCCATAAAAAAACGCGTTAGCAATACTAATGAAAAAGATAAGAGAGGAGGTGGTGGCACCACAAAAATACCAGAGGCAGCACTAGACTTTTTAAAACAACATATAAAAAAATTTCCGACAGTCGCTTCCATTACTGTAGGAAAGATTTTAGAAAAATATATTTGGATACGAAATTAAATATAAAACAGATATACAGGTTATACAAAGAGGAATGTACAAAAGAAAACAAGAAATACCTAAAAGAGTCTTACTATTGTCATATTTTTAGAACACATTTTAGCTTATTATTCCATAAGCCCAGAAAGGACCAATGTCCAACAAGTACATCGTATGAGGCTGCCAATGCTGAAACCAAGGCGAATATGCAATACAATCTTCACATAAAAAATAAAGAGAGGGTCAGAAAGGAAAAAACTTGGACAAGACTGAAGCCAAAGAAACTCTTAAAAAAATACATTCTGATAACTTTGACTTATAGCAGGTATTGTATGTACCCACAAATTCTACAAACCCCATCCTTTTTTACAAGATCAAGCTAGCCACATATAATTTTACTATTTTTAACTGTGGAAACAATATTGGTAAATGTTACATGTGGTCTGAGGTACAAGGCTCACGTGGCCCGTGTGAAATAGCGTCATGTCTATTTTACCACTTAAAAAGCCTTCCTGCTAGTATCGGAAATGTAAGGCTATTTAGCGACACATGTGGGGGCCAAAATAAAAATAAAATTGTAGCTGCCATGTTTATTTATGCAGTGCAAGTTGTACAGATTAATATAATTAATCAAAATTTTCTAGTTTCTGGCCACAGTCAGATGGAATGTGATTCTATGCATGCAAGAATCAAAACAGTAGCAAAAAATGCACCTATATAGTGTATATTTACCCCACGAATGGGTGACAATTGCTCGAAGAGCAAAACAAAATAATCCCAAGTACCAAGTTTTTCAGAAAGCTGACATCGGCTTTCTTGACTGGAAAACTCTGGCTAAACTAATTATGGTAAACCGAAATAAGGATACAGATGATAACGTTGTAAACTGGCACCATATTAAGTGGATAAGATATGAGAGGCATTCCCGTTTGAAATGAAAATAAAAATGGACCTCGATGAAGATTTTCGCAGCATATAACTCTTCTGCATAGAGGACGGCGAGTTACAGTTGGTTCGATGGAAGCTTGTCTCAAACCATTACACACAGAAAAGAAACCAATTTCTGCATTAAAGTTGAAGCATTTAAAGGAGATTTGCAATTCTGATATTGTACCGGAAGACTCTGGACTCTTTTTGACTAATTTGTTAGCTGAAAAAGACATTCAGGATGAAACTGTGGTGCCAGACGTTGATGACCCTGAAGAAGAGAACTTTTTTCACAATAAATGGAAATTTTAATGAATTAGACTCTGGGGGCGATTTGTAGTTTGGATGGATACTAAAACGTATGTCTATACTTAATGATGCTCCCCTTGTTCTGACAGACAAAGAAGACGAAGCAACCACCAGAAAATATCAAATCATACCTGGCAATGCCGACCGGCATAAACTCCAACGGCCTGGACATAGCTCAAATTAAAATGAAAAGTTTCACATAACCTCATATGCCACATTAGTATAGACATACGTTTTATAACCCGCCCAAATTACAAGTTTGCCGACTCTTGTTTTTAGTTTTAGGTTTCTTTGTATTACTACGATTTTTAGTAAATATATTGGTGTCAAAAAGAGCTATATGTACTTTTTTTGTTTAATTTGTTATATAACAAGTCCTGGAATAGCGTAATAAGTCAACATTTCCTCAAAACAATTAAGAACTGTATATACTAAAACAAGGTTTTTAAATAAATGGACTATTTATAAAACCTGATTTGATGGAGCAATTAAGATTTTGTAGATATCCACTTATGGAAACTGACCATCGATATGATTAATTAATAGAACTAGGCTTCGGAAAACCAAAGGCTTTAATGTTTCTGATAAAGAACATCGAATTTTCCATGTGTTATCCCCAAGAGCCACTCGTAAATTTTTTTTTAATCTACTCAAAGTCAATGTACTTTTCAACTCTTTTCGAGGCTTGTATGCGATAATGGGGCACCTAAATTGGTCACTATCTGACGGTCTAATAGTTAAGCGGCATTTATAGACTCATTCTAGTCCTTAGGGGATAGAAACGACAAGGCTTCACAAACACTCAGAATATTTCATAACTGATTTTGGAAAGGGAAGGAGATAATAATAATAATAATAATAATAATAATAAGCATTAAAACAGTAACAAATGTATATTTAAAATTGGTAAAAATGAGTAATATTCTCAAGAATAAATAAATCAGTCTATATTTAGAGAATACATATTAAAATAAATGAATAATGATAAATATAAGATAAGTATATGTAGTATACATAAAGTTGAGATGACAATGTAAAAATTGGTATTTATATGGAAATCAATTCAATATCTTAAAACAAAACCCAAATAATATATTAAAGTAATTCAAAGACATTTACCTCTAGTACACAAATCGCTGCACAACACTTTACATATATACATATATTTTCAAATATTAATAACAATAATATTAAGATTACAATATTTTAGTACAAGTATCTGCATTATAAAACATTTGACTTTATAAAAATGTATGGTTATAGACAGTGCCAGTATTCCTCAAACCTTCTTTGGCTGCGTCTGTTTTAATATAAATAAATTCCAAATTTTTCAGGATTTCTTAGTCATGAAAAGGTTACTTGATAACATCACTTAGACGATCCATTGCCATTTTTATTTCTACTTTTTTTTATTTCATCTGAAACTCTGGTATTTTTGAAGAACTTGTCAATTTTAAAAAGCAAAATATTCCTGATTAGAAAGTTTTTAGAAGTGACAAACCTTACAGCTGTCAGTGAATCCGAAAATATGCATTTTATGCTTCGCACAAATATAATATTCTTTTAGTGAAGCAATTCTTTACAAATTTCTTACATTACTGCCAATACAATACCCACTATACCCATCCTAGGCTTTAGATGGATTTTGTTCCAATTTTATTGGAACCAACAAAAAAGACAAATACTGTAACCAAAGCCCAAAGAATCCAAGTGCTAACGGAGTATCGGGATTTAAAACAAGTAAAAAATAGAAGTAGAGAAATTAGTATGAAACTGAAAAAAAAAATAAACATAGACCCCAAGGGACTGAAGTGGCTCTTTGTATCCCGAGGCGAAAAGTTTTTGGCGAAACATTTTTAGAAATCATGTTTAATAATACAATTTTTAAAATATACAAAAAAATTGTCTACGAGAATCTACCAAAAAAATAGAAATCTACTAATTGTGGCAACATTGGATCAATGGCCCCAGTCAGAGTAACTTAAGCACGTGAAGTTGACTGTCTTCCTAATCTACGTGCGATGCACAAAATTGTGCTAAAAATAGCGTGGTTTCAAGCTGATCGTTTTACTAATCGGTTGACCACTCTTTCTAACTACATGAATTTGCGAAAACATCTCGCCTTCAATCAACCTATTGAACGGACAGACGCGAACAGTGGTATTTCAATACAATTACGTCTTCTTTATTAATATGTATATTATAGCAGGAAGATTTACAGATCTGTTTATTAACCAATAGGGTAAGTACTTACTTAAACTAGGGTAACTCCGAGATAGATGCCCCACCGAGGAAGATCGCACGCGATTATATTCCTCCTAATTACTGGACGGTGCACAGTGAAGTATTTCAAACTAATTTTCGTTAAATTTTTATGGACTTCAAAGTATAATCGAGCAAAAGCCAACCCTGTGCTTTGTTTGCTCCTTGCCCGTGGTATGAAGTCTAGCGGCGCTGGCAATATAGAGACAAACGCATCACTTCGAGAAACTCCCAGATTAATCCCTTTGTGGCGTATAACTCATAGAAAGGCAGTTTTTGATCGTTCTGGAAAGCCTAGAAAGTTCTAGTACAGAGTTGGCTTTATATAAATAGCGCGAGTTGTCGCCGGATGACCAGATTGAATTTAAGTGTTGAAGAGAAACGATAAATTGTAATAAATAAATTAGAATTGAGAGTTATAATAGTGCCTAAGTATTATATAAATTAATTAGTACGTAATAAATAAAATGCAAACAAACTGTTTTAAATAAACTATAAATGAATTAAATTAACGTTGCATTGGTGTCAGAAGTGGGATTGTAAATAAATAGTTGACAAAATGTCTGAAAAACTATGTGATTTAAAAATAACTGAATTGCGTTGAGAATTAGAAGATCGTGATCTGCAAACGACAGGAAAGAAAGCAGAGCTGACATAACGGCTTAAAGAAGCAATGGAAAACGAAGGTTTGGATCCGGAAACGTTTCTATTTTCGGATGATGCGTCTTCTATAATTTCTTCGTTAGGAAGTCAAATATCAACTATGAAAACCGGTATTTCTTCTGACATTACTTCCTTAGAAACTAAAGTTTCGTCTGATATGTCTTCTATAAAAACCGAAATTACTGCTGATCTTTCTTCTATAAAAAGTGATATTTCCTCCTTAGAAACTAAAGTTTCTTCTGACATCTCTTATTTAGATAATAAAGTTTCTTCTATAAAAAGTGATATTACTTTCTTAGAAAGTAAAGTTTCGTCAGACATTTTTTCCTTAGAAGAAAAGGTATCTTCTTATATATCTTCTTAAAAAACCAAAATTTTCAATTTGGAAAACCAAATATCTTTTTTAAAAGATGAAATTTCTTGTGATATGTCTTCACTAAAAAATGAAATCTCTGCTAATGTGGAAAACAAGATGTCTTCTGTAAAACAGATGGAAAAGAAGATAAAAGAACTGGAACATTTAAAACCGGCCAAGGACGGTGAAATAAAGTGCCATGAGGTGAAGTCACAGTTGAAATTGGAAGGAGTTGTAAACTCTGATCGTGTCGACGGGACAACTAAATTAACTTGAGTAAACAATCTTTCACAAAAAATGTCTGTTCTGATTATTTTGTAAAAAAAAGTAGCATTGCATATCTACGTCTCCGTTTAACATTTCGCATATCATAGAGCAACAGTCTTGTTTCATAAAATAAATCCCAGTATGGAAAGTGAAAACTAAAATCCAAAGATTTACAAAATTTGTTTTGAACTCATTTAATTCGATTGACATAAATAGTTTGTGACAGAGGCTAAACAGAACTGCAATAATCTGAAATATTTCCGGCCAAACCATTGTATGCTTGGTGTTCCTTTTTATGAATCCTAATAGCCTAAACGCCCTTAGAATGCTTTTATATAAAGAAAAGGATAAATCTCTATCGAATAGTACCCCTAAATCATCAAATGTGGAGGCACTCTCTAGATTGATAGTATACAATATGTTTGAGTTTTTGACTGTGTTAGAAACCTCTATAACATGTTATGACTTTACATTTTTTTTTATTCAGTTGAAACTGCACCAAAAGACAAAATTATCTAAATCAGACTATAGGACGTTACGATTAGGATCCACAATACTGAACAATTTTAAATGGTCAGCATATAAAAGACAATGAGAATTTTCAAAACAGAACACTTCATTTATCATTTATAAACAAAATAAAATATGGCCAATATGTGATCCCTGTGGTACACCATAAAATACTGTCACTTCCCGCGACACAGAATCACTCACAGTAACACGCTGCCGACGATTGATAAGGTAGAATTTAATTTACTTAAGTTAATTGCATGTTACACCAATTTCAGATAGTTTCTTTAAAAGTACCTAACTGCCGAATGTTTATGATTGTCTATGATTGTCATTGATACATTTTCTAGAACTTTAAAAAAATCATCTTTGAGTGACAATTTGATCATTTGTTTGCCAAAACTCTCTTTTTTATTAAATATTTTTTCTGGTTGTAGGACAATCTATATCACCAAATTTTGAATCTATTAATAGGTGTAATATAGCCATCCGTAATATTTCCATAAATTCATATTCAATTAAATAGGTATTTATTCAGAGATCAAATTTAACAATCACACTTGGAATTAAAAATTCATTTTCAAATAAGCAAATCAAAATTTACAATACTTTAAAATATTAATTTATAGAGGGTATTTATTAATTGAGTGCCCATTCTTAAGGGTGTCAATCCGTGGGTGATTTTAAGAAGAAAAGTTAATATCAACATATGTCGTAAACCTCTTAAGTTTTGAGCTGCAAGGTGTTACAGTTTTAAGAAAAAATACAATTTTTTACCATAATAAATGAAGATAATACTGTGGCTACATCCTCATCACAAGTGCCAGTTCTGAGACCACAGCTCGAATTATTGGGTTTAAACAAGTTGTCTCTAGAAAAAACTTCGAACTTTTATATGTGTGTAAAATTAACATGAACATGAACAAACTAACAATTATTATAACAAAAAACTATTTTTTTTACTAACTATTGGAGGATTTTGGTTTCAAGATTAAAAAAATAGAGGTTACAAGAAGAATTTTAAATCTTTTTCGTTAACTCCTGCCAAAACAACTCCTTGTCTAGCGACCATATTCCTACTTCGCAAATGCTTCTGACGCGCGAATGTTTCGATACGTGACACACGGGTTGCTCAATAAAAATGTGCAATGGATATGTGACGTCATATGTTTATAGTCAAAATGCATACATACTCCACCCCATTAAAAGCCTTGCGCTTAAAATATATGAAATATAGAAAGATAATAGGTGAAACAATAAGATTAAGGGCCAGTCTTTTAACCTCTAAGTTAAGTTGAAAGCAACTACTTGTTGATTAAACTGTAGGGCTATTGTTTGTTAATCTGTCAAGTAAACTTACATGTAACTTTACTTAGAGGTGAAAAGATCGACCCTTAATCAAGTTTAAAAAAACACGATATAGTTACTACCCACAAATATTTTAATTATCATGTGGTAAGGGACAAAGCTTTGTGATAGGACGTGTAAACAGTCCTTCACGAATTCGCATTTTTAGAACTCTGACTTTATTGTCTGGTCCGGGAAAAATGTCCACTCCAGTGTATCCACGTATGGATACTTTTACCTATACCTCTACATACCATGGTATCCACGTATGGATACAACGTATGTATGCAACGCGGTTTAATTTAAAACGTCCGGTATGGCAGTTAAAGTGATGGTATATCGTATGTATCACTACTTGGATACATTGGTATATTAGCCTGTATAGAAATTGAAGCTAGTTTATGTGAAACAAAGATCATGTGTTTCAGTTTGTTTGCAAATGTTGTCCGGAGTGCATCGCTTGCGAGTATTTAGCTCTAAGAAAATGGAGTTCGTAAGTAAGTTATCGGGAAACTTACATTACAGTTTTTTTAAAGACGATATAAAAGATAAATATTACACTGGCTTAAATTAATTCAATAAACTTAATAGTTGTGTCTATGTTAGGTAAGTACCTATATCATGAAGACTAAATTAGATATGTACAGATATCTACCTGGGAGGTAAACATAGTGCAGTTTTATAAAGGTTATATTTTTAAAATCGACTCATGGAGAACTTTTCAGGGGTATTCTATACCATGTATAGTGATGTCACAATAAAGTTTGACTTAAAAAAAAGATAACACTATGTTTAATGTTCAATAAACTTACAAGTTAAACGTTAAACAACACTTTTTAACTCTCACGTTAGTCGTACTATTTATAGACGCAACAGTTGAGTATGGTGACTTGTTGGGTTTTCCGAAAGTCACTTGTTGAGTTTCGGTAAGTTTTAACCTTGCTCAAAATCGGCACCAGGAAAATTCTATGGTGACTTTTAAAAACGAAGTATTATACTCAGTGTTGCAAACTAAAGGAATTTTTAATTTAGAGATTTCTAGTGTTTTTTTGTTAATTTTTAACCACTCTAGGACGATAAAGCTGATTATTTTTTTCGTATAACTTTTAACCAATTAGAACGTTCAATTTAGTTAAGTTACCTCGTATAATTTCGATAATACCTGATTATACATAGAGTAGCTCCACCAATCAAAAATATTTACAATAATTTCATTTCCGTAGTAACCACATCGACAACAATACACTAACAGGACCGTCAAATTTTGACGTTTATCAATAATTAATAATTGTAATTTTCATTGTACCAATATGTATTTAAATTAATAAATTATTGATATTTACTTAATTTACTCAAAAAATAATCGTATCAAATACAATACGTACTTCAAAATAAATACGGTTATACATCTCAAACTTCCTGCATAATTACAAATCGTGTCAGTTTGACAGAATAATCCTCCCGCTTCGCGGTCGGATTATTTAAACTGACACTCTTTATAATTATGCAACAAGTTATCGATGTATAACCTGATTATTTTGAAGTACTTATAGTATTACTACTGATTATATGTGATTATATCACATTTCTTAACTTTGAACATGAATTTTGTTATTTAGATTCTAAAGTTAAACCATGATGGAAAATGTTCGTTATGACCAAAGACAAATGTCTTTGGTTATGACTGATTATCACTTAGTATATTTTTATATGATCTTAATTTGTAACCGAAACAACGTGTTGTCTAACCGCTGAACCAAGTTATATCGTTCAGGTACTTTTAATTGTTGACTTCCACCATATCAGAAACATGTTTTCGGTTTTAATCAATTGTTGCGTCGGCTGAACGCGCCCATTATGTCATAAAAATTTGTTATCAGAAAATAGGAATTTTCAAATACTTTATAACGTATCGTGCGTACAAAACACTTGTCATCGGACAGATAGACATTTTTTAAAAGTTTTAAAATTTGATGAGGAGGATTTTGCTATAAAATATTTTACCTTTGGAGCTTTATTAAAAATTTTGGTTTTTCGGAAGTAAACCTATAATAGGTACTCTTTACAGACTGTTGTTTAAAGACCCAGACAGCACACATACTCCAATGGACGTCCACTTTAGATACATTTGAGGGTCAGAACGTCCATATCTGTATTCAGACATCCAGTATACGTCCGTTTTTGATCATTAATTTGACAGCTGCATATCGATACCCAGAGGACGTCTGTTGTTGGAGTTAATGTTAAGTTTAGTAGTATTGACGTCCAGTGGACGTTCATCTTAGGTTAGTATTCGTTTAGCTTACCAAATAATACCAATTTACATACACTTTATTTTAAATATAATTGGTCATGACAAATTGACAAATTGAATCTATTGCATTTCATTCTATTAGCGGAAGTTTGAAATCTTATTCTATTATAACCATATCTAGTAAAAAGTTTTCAAGTGGTTCCTTGGTCGAGATCGTCTAGTGGCTGAAAGCGTAGAACAATAATGGACGTGTCGTGAATTTGATCACTGCTCAGGCCAAGCGATTTTTAATTAAAAAAAAAAAAAAAAAGAAATGGGGTATATCGGGTTGCGAAAATAATAAATAAATAATTAATAATATAAAATAGTGTGTGATGAGTTGCGATCATGTAAAAAAAAGTGGGGATGTGGTATCAATGGAATCTAATCAAGGAATGGACGTTTCTTTAAATGTCTAGTAATCAACGTTCAAATATAATCCAGAATTGGACGTCCTCTGAATGGTCAAAAGTGTGCCATTTGTATACTTCACTGGACATCCTCTGGATGTCGGAAGTCCAGAAATAACTCATTTTTGGACGTCCAGGCATCCAAAATTGTATATCGAATGGTCATCTAATGGACCTATTTGTGCTGTCTGGGGAGTGTAATAAGTGTGATAAAAACAAAAGGTATTTTTTTATGATACCTATTTATATATGACAAATTGAATTTGATCCAAAAGAGAAAACTAGTAGTAATTCATTTCCAAAACCCAAAAATTCATAAGATAGTTATCAGAAATTCTGCATTTTGATAACTAAATTCTAGATAATTGAATAGCTAGCACTAGACAAACTGTGTTATCAAGCTAACGAGTAGGTTAAAGATGCCATTACCCGGCGTGTGGAGTGCCGCGCCCGGCGCGTGGAGTGTCGTTCCACGCGCCAAGCCGGGATCCAACGGCGCGTGGAGCGGCACTCCTCGGCGCGTGGACTGGCAATCCTGGGTTGTAAGTTGAGTCTCAACGGTCGGACCGTTCCCACGGCACATGAGGATCGCGCAGATGTGGCCACGCGCCTATTGCAGTCTGTTTTACAAAGGCAGTGTTGGCGATAAAAAATTCATAATTTTGTTTAATTGCACGAAAAGATGAACCGTGAGCGGATGCGTATCGTTGCTGCCTCAGCCTTTTATTTTATGTTAGGCGTTTACAGGATGGCAAGAGGACAAAAAATAAAACGAAAACAAAGAAGATGGCGGAGAGTGTCTTTGTATAGAAATCGAGATAGGTAAGTAAATTATAGAATATTTTGCAACGAATGTTTAAAACTGATTTTCACAAGCGTTATATGCTATAATTTTTCTACGACTGCAATTTGGTTCAAAAACCAAAAAAAAATAGGAGTCTTATTTTACACATGTTTGGAAAAGGCTTGGAATAATAGACATAGTCTGACAGTCATAAAAAATAAACTTTGGAATAATTTGTAATTTTAATGTTTTTGCTGCAAATAATATAGTTTTCTTTTAATCATTTGTAGGTACAGTGCCACAGACATGTTAGAAGATTTACGCCAAGAACCCTCAGGCTATTTTGAAAACTTTTGTCGAAAAGTTTTCGACAGGTTTCCATTAATGTATCATTTTTTTTTTTTTTAATCTGCGATTAAACATTTAACGCTCATTTGCACTTCAATTCGCCTCCAAGCATCATGAACCAAGTTCCTGTTTTTATGGTTTGGATCCCGTGGGTTCCAAATAATCGGCTCGGCTTCATAAAATGATAAAAATTATAACACCACTTCTTTAGGCTCTTTTTTTTTTTTCTTCAATTAGGTCGGCCATCTTAAATTTTACATTTCTGGCATTTTGTTATGTCTGTCTGGGAGCATATTTAGTTGCCTATAAAATGAGCCTAAGGACAATAAAATCGATTAATTAATAAACGAAATATATTAAAAAACCAGAATTCGTTTTTGACGATCGTCGCGCCATATATTTATATACTTTGAAAAAACCCAAATAGTGAAGAAAAGTGCAAATAAGTGCAGAGAAACTAAACGATTTCAAAAAGTACAAACAATATTCATTATGAAAAGTCGAAATTTAAAGCTTGGACTGCTTTGGAACACAACAAATAGCCTTCATGTATTTAAGAATATTTTAAAATTTTAACGTTTAACCTTCATTTTACCTAACCCCAATATTATATGATTACGTTTATTTTTCTACAACTTTTTACTTATTAAAATAATAATACATAGCTGAACTTGAAGGTTCCGTGGCGGAAATTTGAAAAAAAAAAATCAAAATACAGCCTAAACACAGCACAAAAACAAGTTAAAAACTACGAAATAACAATGAATATATACTCGCCTCAGATAAGTAACTTCGACTGAGGGTGGTGATGAAACGCGTAAGACAGAAGATCGCACTTGTTCGTTTTATTATGTAGTGGACAGTAATATATCAGAAAAAAATTTGAGGTAGAGTGTATATGCTATTTAATTTTTTTATTTATTGCCAAATTTGAGGGCTTGTTGCCCCAGTGTGCGCCGTGTGATCGCTATCGCCCAAACGCGCATCGACGCGGCACTCCACACTCCACGCGCCGGGCGCGGCACTCCACACGCCGTGTAATGGCATCTTTAGAGTCACAACTGTCAAACAGATGAAATTATCACGCCAAAAGTTTCGATAGCAAATTCAAACTTTTCATATTATTGAATTTGTTCCACTTGAGTAGAATAAAATTTGCCGGTAAAAATAACAAATTTCTTTTTGCTTGTACTTATTTATTTACCTATTTAATCTTTTATGACCAATAAACAGCAATATAAATAAAACGCATGAAAAGTAACACAGTATATTTATTACCAACAATAAAAATCAAAATTAAATAAAATATCACACATAAAATAAACTTAATTGCTATTTTAGAGATGTAAATTTTTATTATCCACAACGCAATGAGTATTATTTAAATTGTTTATGACATTATTGTCAATTTTCGCCCAAGGTTGTCTTGCTCCTGATATAAAGAAGAAACTTACAATTGCTTCAATAAAATTAATTGCTCTACATTAGTTTGAAAATAATGATTAAATATTAAATTAATTATGAATATCAGTAACTCCATGTTGAATTATTAAATTCACCTACTCAAAAATAAAAATAAAAACGTTTAATTATGTCTTTTGTGCTCTTTTCAAATATGAAAATGAATTTATAAAAATCACATAGACAAGGTGAAGGGTGAAAAATTTTAATTTTTTGCCTGCATTTTTCTACTCAATTTTTTATCCATGAATATACTCTACAACATATAAAGTATACCAAATGTCAAAAAAGTCTACCGGGTTGTTCCCAAGTTATGAATAAGTTAAGCATTGGAATAAACTTGTTATAAAATACGGTTATAAACGTCCAAAAACCCATTGAACAGGAGTTATTCAGAATCTCCTCGATGACATCCATTCACAGTTAACTTAAGTATGTCCGTTTCCCAATGCATCATCCTGTATAACATTTTAGAATATGTAACGACTATTTACATTAAGGGCCGATCTTTTCACCTCTGAGTAAAGTTACATGTAGAGGTTTACTTGACAAATTAACGAACAATAGCCCTATAGTTTAATAAGCAAGTAGTTACTTTCAACTTTATGAATGGCCGGTTTCCGGTACATTTTGTTATTGAAAGAATAACTGTCGATCCGATAAAGTTATGTGTCCAATAAACAATAAAGCGTTTCTGAGAACTTTTCTATAGATAACTATCTCTTGATACTAATTCGGCATATAATTAGGTTTGATATGTGCTCGCTTGATTGACCTTAACGTAATTTTTATGTATCGGAAAACGGAAGGCAAATGTTCTATAACTTACTTTACACATGACGATAAAATATCTGTTATTAGAAACCCAGCTAGCACATAACGTGGCCAAGCCTTTCGGCGATGTTGTTTTAAGGGAACGTAATAACATAACTATACAACGTAATTGCAACGTTCATGAGAAGTTGTTGAGGGAAATCAAAACCTCGCGAAACATATATTTGTTACTTACGTATTTAATCTACCTGTTATGATACACAACGTAGTAAAGTAACTTGCTAAAAAAGTATCCACGAGAAATACTATGGACATCATCTTGTTTTCGAACGTAGCCATTCGTTTGTCATAACCAACAAAACATAAAAAAATGTCACTTGTCACTTTTTCTTGTATGTATTTGAGATTTTAAAGAAATTGGAAACTATTTATACGTTTGAATAAGTTTGGTAAGTTGTTTTCTTCTTTTCAATAAAATAAACATATTTTCTAATTTATTGTCTGTTGTTTTAGATTGCAATATTTCAGTTTCCAATTACAATAAAAAATAAATCATTGTAAACAAGTAGATACAATTAAATGACTGCCTATATTTTACACGATAATAGGGATCTTATTGATGCCTCAGTACTATAGAAGTAACGATATTAAACAATGAAAGTATCAATATTTAGGCACTAATACTGAATTACCAATACTATCGCCATAGCGATACTTAGAAGCAAGTTTCGTATCGCTATGTGTGTGGTCAGGGATAATAAGGTTTGTTCAAATATTTGTACCGAAATATTTTAGTTTTCGCATGTGGTGAAACTTGGTAATATGATTAAGCGTTACCACTGTTTTTTTGTTATTTAATTATAAGGTAAATTGCCAGTTATTGACACTATAACTTGCACCAGGTAGAGTACCAGTAGAGAAAGAAAAGGTGTCAACTACAGAATCTACTTTATTGATGCACTCTTGTTTTTAGTTAAGTTCCCCCACTTTGTCCTGTTGAATGGGGGTTGTCAGCCGTTTAAAAAAACTCTTTTACTTGTTCGATACTTTGTTACTCGAGACTTATAAATATCGATATTTTTAACATAATATCGAACAGTATCGATGCCTTTACCACAAAGTATCTCACATGATTCCGGTATTGATACCTTTGACCGATACTCATAACCCTACTCCCAACTATAAAAATACAAAAACAGAGAAGTCATATACTGCCATAATAACAAGATAAGTCCTATCTGAAAATTTATATTTATTATCTTTTAAACCTTTTTTGTGTAATTTTTTAACATTTTAGTACCTTTGACGCAAATAAGACATTCCGTTTCAGTATCAAGAAAGATAAAATGTAGACAAATGCACATAAATAAAAAAAACTGCTAATTTTGCAAATAAAACCTTTCTTGCTAGGACGGCAGTATAGAAGTGCTCATGTAGTTCACTAAAGATAAATAACATTTAAATTTGTTACGTTTCAGTAAATTAGGTATTACCATTGCTGGACAGTAGTGACGTTTTGGTGGATAAATACAGCATTTCACTGGACATATACCTATGCCGTTTTGCTGTACGTTTACTGCACAATACCAATTGCTGGACAAACTTTAAAAATGCTTTACAATACAGCAAAATTACTGTAAGTATGGTCGCCCTAGTGTAATAATATTTTAATCACTAAAAATAATAAAAATATTGTGTTTAGGTTTCCTTTGTGCTGGATTATAATTCTAGTAAAAATCTCAGGAATTTTAGAAGCTAAAGTTAATATTACTGTAGTATAACCAGGGCTTAACAATCCAACAAAGTTGGTATCACTGGGTATACGTCACAGTTCCAATCCTGCGACACCAAGTGGTGGCGCATGCAGTCCATCTTATACATTTCGTATGGTAACGGTTTCGTCCTTTTGTAATACATTTTTTCTTGTATTTAGGTAGTCGATGATAGTTGTTGATACTTTTATATTAATTATTAATTGTCCAAATTTAGTAACGCTTTCATTGTTGCTAACTGCTTCTTTTATTCCTCATACAATAAAACGTAAATAAATTAGCGGCTGTTTGAATATGTGTTTATGGCAAACCGAATCCAAAATGTAGTAAATAAGCAAATGAAAAATAAAAATATAAACGAGTCCATTAGCCAACGAATTCTAAAAACTTCATTATACCGGGTGTCCGCGCGAAAACTTTAAATGGAATTATTTCTGGTGTTTTAAAATATATCGACTTGAAATTTTGGAAGGTCATTAAGGAGGTAGGGGGTAAATTAATAGTGTATAAGATACCACTCCAACGTGATATCTGCCGCCCCCAGCCACCCCCGGTTCAAAAGTTTAAATGACACCCTGTGTTTTTTTTACATATTCTGAAAGAGCGTAGTTTTTTTAGTATCTCTATGTAAAAAAATTACTTAATTACATAATGAACTTTGAAAGATATTTATAGCTAAAGGTTCAGATACCAGATATTAAAAAAAAAAGAACTAGTAACCTTGGACAGTAGACAAATTTCGAAATAATTAAAGCAGATAGAAACAAAAAAATCTAATTATACAAAAAAATATAACTTATCACAAAAAAATACAACTTATCACAAAAATAGGTATTCTTATAGACCAACAAAATTTCGCTTTATAAACTAAAGTAAGGACTCTTTTTATTTTTTTAGTTAAATCAAATGTTCAAAATGTTCACCGTTTACTTTTAAACAATAGTACAGTCTATTCTCGAAAGCGTTTCGAATATTTTCAAAGACATGTGGTGTTAAATCTCTACATTCCTCTATGATTCTATTACGCAAATCATCAATGGATTGTGGTGGTGTCCTGTAAACAACAGACTTCAAATGTCCCCATAAAAAGAAATCCAGTGGGGTCAAGTCTGGGGAGCGAACTGGCCATTCAATAGGACCCCTACGACCTATCCATTGTCCTGGAAAAACGGTATTTAAATATTGCCTTACTTCTAAACAGTAATGAGGGGGAGCTCCGTCTTGCTGAAAGTATAACTGATCCTCCTGCATTTGATCTAAGTTTCCTTCCAAGCACTGAATGATAAGAGGATGTATTAATTCTTCTAAAAACTCGAGATATCTAGGCCCAGTTAAATTCTCGTGATAGAAAATTGGACCAATTATTTGGTTATTTAGAATTCCACCCCATACATTAATTTTTTGGGGACGTTGCGTATGGCCTTCTCGGAAAACGTGGGGATTAACATCGCTCCAATATCGACAATTGTGTCTATTTACGACACCATTTAAGGAAAAGCAACTTTCGTCAGTGAAACAAATATTTCGCAAAATATTTCTATTTTACCGAATCATGCCTGTCATAGTTTCACAAAATTGGACTCTTCTATCGAAGTCATCCTCGCCCAACTCTTGTTTGAAGCTGTATTTTATAAGGATGCATTTTATTTAATTTTAATATTTTATGGCACGTTGTTTTTGCCACTCCCGAAGCTTCTTATAATTTTCTAACTGAAAGCTGTGGGTCTAAATTTACGTGACCAAGAACTGCAACTTGCATTGCTTCATCTCGTGCTCCACGATTATTCATATCACGTTTTTTATTATTTACCGATCCAGTTTCAAAAAATTTTTGTATTAAATTAATTACATAAACAGCAGATACATTTTTGTTGGGATGGTTTTCGTTAAATAATGCTGCCGTCTGCGAATAGTTTCTGTTTGCAATCCCATATAAAACTACAATTTCAGTTCTTTCTTCCAAACTGTAAACCATTTTTCTATTTTGTTAGCTATTTAATTTAAACTAAGTCAAATTTTTTTGAAAACTTTTGTACTAACGAGTAATCAGAAGTGTCACAAACAATATTATTTGACAGTTCAAGCAACGAAGCAGCTTTCATGGCTTGCTATTATTTTTTGCTTTCGATATTTGAATATCTGGTATCTGAACCTTTAGCTGTAAATATCTTTCAAAGTTCATTATGTAATTAAGTATTTTTTTCACATAGGGGGTGGCTGGGGGCGGCAGATATCACGTTGGAGTGGTATCTTATACACTATTAATTTACCCCTACTTCCTTAATGACCTTCCAAAATTTCAAGTCGATATATTTTAAAACACCAGAAATAATTCCATTTAAAGTTTTCGCGCGGACACCCGGTATTTAAATTTCCAGTATAACGGACAATTCAAACATTATTTTAAATTCATGATGTATTTTTGAATTTCTTATATTCACCAAAATATAAAAAGTAATTTGAGCTGTCTAGTTTTCAAATAAACGCACTGTATATAAAACTAGATATATAAGATATGCTGTTGTTCCTAAATAGTGATAATTATCCATCCACCAATATGAAAATTATTTTTCCAAAATTCGGGTCGTTAAAAACAAATTAAAAATTCCGCAAAACATACCCTATCAGTAATATTTTATTAGGCTCTCCTTTACTAAAGACATTTATTTACCATTTTATTATCATTAGGTATGTAGTCGTTAAATAAGTAGTCAAAATAATTGATAACATTGTTATGGTAGTTAAGAAAGTGCCAATTATTTTAGACGAAGTATTTTTTAAAATAATCATGATTAAAAATATTGTTCAGAACTGCAACTCTAAAATTTCAATAAATATTCATAACATTGTTTTTTAGAATAACAATACTATTTTTAACATCCATGGATATAACTTGTACACTTGTACATTTTTAATTTCTTCCTAGGCCATTAATAGATGTAATAGAGCCACTCTTCTTCTCCAAGACCTAAGAAATTACGTATTTAATCTATGAGAGGCATTTTTTTTGGCACTACGAGTATTATATGAATTATGCATGACTGATTATCTGGGGAATATTATTCGACTTTATTACCTGCTATATGAGAAAAAAGTATAAAAAGAAAATATGGAAAGTTGTTTAGTTATTTAAAAGTATTTCATCTAAAATAAATTATATTCTTAATAAAAAAAAACCGAAGAAATTGTGTGTATTTCATAAAACTACTTTGCAACTTTTCACTTTACACATTTCATAAAAACGAAATTTGACATCTTAAAAAGTAAAATTTAAAAACAATTTGTAAAAATAGAAGGATGCTAAATTGGTGGGTCCCACCTTATCGAGACTGAGGCCCATAGCGTTAAAAAAACGAGATAAGATTTGATTTGGAACGAAAGACCGAAAGCCGATAGATACTAGTATAAAGATATGTAAAACATTAAGTGAAGAAGTACAGGTAGTTTACAAGAATTTAATTAATGCCAGTAATATTAGACGTAAGGATAAAAATATTGTTACAAATAAGTTATCTAAGATAGATAAATTTAATTAGAATTTTAACTCTATAAATCATATTGTTAAGGATAAAGACTTAGATAGTAAAATATAAATGAAATGTCTAGCTCAGAAAATATTAGCAAATTGATTGGGATAATTATTAGTCCAGTAACTGAAGACCTGAAAATATGCAAAGCTGTCATTAAGTCGATCCAGATTTCCGTTGTGGCTCAACTCTTAGGTCTCGGCGGTCGCTTCAAAGGTCGAAAACTTTTACCAACTCTGCTGCGTCGGAAAGGGCCCAAAATGGACCCTAAAACTGGTTTCCCGCCAATATCTTCCACAATATGCAAATTAGAGAATTTTTGTTTAGACAAAAAAGAAAGACCTTATCATTATCTACAGAAATGGTCCCCATCATTTTTGTCGGGAATTCGACAGGTTTCGAGATAACCGCAATCAAAAGTCCCCTGGTACAGCCCCTGCTTTATCTCTATAGCAATTCTGATTGGCTTGTAAACGGGCGGACAAATTGTTTCAGAACTCGGTCAAAAATTGATATTTTTCGATGATTCAAAGTTCATTACAATATCATCTATGTGCCTTGAAACCCGTTATTTCCTGTCAAGAACATTGAACAAGGGGTCAAAGTTGCGTTTTCCACTATTTTGGTCCACTTTATAGTAATTCATTCATATTTTTTTTCTTTTAATAGTTTTTTATCCCATTTTTGTTTTAAATAGGATCTTGAGATGTCTCGAATGATCTCAGAAATGTTTTTTCAGTATCTTCCTGGCGTTTTAAAACAAAATTGATTTGTTTATTTGCATTTTTCATACGTTTTCGGAGTTCTAGAAATCTTTGAAACAAGCAATAATTAAAAACTCATATTTCATTATATTGTTATTCAATGCACACCATTTTAAAGCTTAGAGTGTCTACTTTTCGAATGTATTTTTTCTGCTGCTGAAATTATGTAATAATGGCCAAAAGAAACCTGCTGGTTTGGAGTATAAAAAAAACGCATTGAAAAGCAGACGGAATTAAAAAAGCAGACTGGAGCTTTAGAAAGTTTTTTGAAAGACTTCCCTGGATCAAGTATGAAGCAAGAAGAGTCAATTCCGGTACGGTCCAATGAAAAGAAACTTAATGCATTACAATCTGATATCCCACCTCGTTTGCAAGCAGAAAAACAAAATTTAGAAAAAGTTTCACCACCACTTTTAACTTCAGATCCTGGTACATGGCCAAGTCATATTTAAATATTTCAGATTCAGACAGAATACTACGGGTTTTCTAGTTGAGCCGCCATACAATTTTGAATTTCCTAGCGATGGTTTCAGCAGAAGATTTAGTTCAAACTTTTACAAACGTAAATTGGAAAATGGAGAGCTAGTTTTAGGAGATTGGCTGTGTGGCGACATCATAGCACCACATAGTCTTACCTTTAGTTTTGACTTTTACGTCAATTTATTTTAAGGTTTCTTAGTCAGTTTTTATTTGAGGTTGGTTAAGTGTCAATGTCAGATGGTACCATTATAATCTCAGAGTAAGTAAGTAGTAATTATAATATCACATATATTATGATCTTGGTCGATAGCTGCGTACACTAGCTCCCTACTTATCCGTTGAATGTTAACCATGGAAAAAGGAAACAAAAAAGATTGTTTTCGATTCGAACAAGACAAGACGTACCTTTGACAACATTTTTTATATGACGTCTTTTTATATTTGAAAATAAAAATTATTTTTATTATATACTCCGATCTTAAGTTCCTGCTACCTACAGGCTGGTAAGCTTTTTTCTGTCCCTAATACATCATTGGTTAATGGATGTAACGACTGGAGATATATTGGTAAAATTCTAAAATCACATGAAACTACTAAAGTTCACTACGAGGCACACACTTTATTATTCGAACTCTCGTATAGACTAAAAACCTCTAAAACTATAGATAACGAGGCACAATGGATCCTAAACGCTGAAATAAAACACTTGAATGATGTGCTACGTCGCATAGTGTCCATAATAAAATTGTTAGGTCAAAGCTGCCTTTCTTTTAGGGGCAATGTAGAAAGATTGTATGAGCATAATAATGGCAATTTTTTGAAATTGGTTCAACTTTTGGCAGAATACGATCCTACAATGGAAGAGCATGTAAGAAGAATATTGAAAAAAGAAGCAACTAGAGCAACATATTTGAGAAAGAATTTCCAGAATAAAATGATAGATAATCATATCAAGTAACATGCGAAATACTATCTTGGAGCAGGTTCGGAGAGCTAAGTATTATCACTAATATTACACATCTAAGCAAAACTGAACAGATGAGACTTGTCATAAGATATGTTACAATTGAAAACAATGAGGTTCAAATTAATGAAGAGTTTTTGGGTTTTCTACCAGTTGAAACATCTACCAGCTAGCAACTACTTGATATTTTAATAGCCGAAAAAACTAGCAAATATGCGTGGGCAGGTGTACGATTACGACATGAATATGAAGGGAACGGTCAGGCGTCTAAAGAAAAATTCAAGACATCAACCCTCGTGCATTTTTTGTTCCATGTGGTAGCCATTCTTTAAATTTTATAATTATTAAGATGGCCAAGTCCTCGTTAAAAGCTGTCAACTTCTTCAATACTATATAAAATATTTATTTATTTATTTATATTTTCCACGTCAAAATTTAGATGGTCAATTTTACTTCAACATGTTGAGAGTATAACATTGAAACCACTTAGCGATACAAGGTGGGAAAGCAGGATTTATGCCATAAAACCGTGAGATACTAATTAGTTAAAATTTATGAAACTCTTTTTTCTACATATAATGATCCAAATATTGATGATAATGATCCAAATATTGATGCTGCAATCAGAGATGAAGCGTCTGGTTTACTTACGCAAATTAAACAGTTTTTATGTTCTGTTATTATTTGGTTTAATCTTTTTTAACCACGTCTAAGTAAACTTATGATTATGATATTCCTTCTGTCACTGAGGCTTAAAGAATTTGCAGAATTTTTTTTATAATTTAAGAGAAAATTTGGTCAACTGCTCGTGGATGCGGGGGAACTGGCGGCAGAAATTGATGTAGATAAATCTTTTGAAGCAACAGCTAGGCATAAAATCCGTCGTCGAAAAGGAAACTTTGATTATAAAAACGAAGGTGGTTTCCTTTAGTATACTTATTTTTTAGACCTATATAAAAAAATTGTGGAAAAATTGCTAGAGCCGTCCCTGATAGGTTTAAAATGTTTGTATCTTTACCCCTTAAGCTCGTTTGTATAAATATATTAAAGATATTTCGACACCTGATATGAAGAACATTGTAATTGAAGTTACAATGTTTTCCAACTGAAGATTAACTGACTTCTCTAAAGAATAATTAATTAAATTGAAATAGGAATTATATCTCATTTAAATTTAAAGTTATTCATTAAAGTAATCTCATTGTAAGTGCAAATTTTACTTCAATTTGATAAGTAAATAAGGTAACAATGGTTACAATAATGTAAATTTTCTATTATCCTTTAATTTTTACCATAAAAATATTGTAATGCACGATACAATGTTTTTATCTGAATTTTTATTCAGTAAGTTAGTATACATTTATTGTAAGTTGTGATACAATTATGCAATGTAACTAATTCTTATCATAATATCGAAATAAAACATTGTCAGTCAACTTACTAATAGGGGTGCCAAACGTCACGCTTTTGGCGTATTTGCCACGCTTTTTGACTTATTTGTACGCGCAATGCCACAGTACGAAAATGCCACGCTTTTGACAAAAATGCTATTTTTTTATTCAAATGCCACTCTTTTTATGCAAATGCCACTCTTTTTCATTTAAAGCCGCAGCGGAACTGGATTTATACCAAAAAAAGACAAATTTTCGGGTAAAGGACCCTCTTTTTCACCTTTTTTTTTTTAGAAATTTCCAAAAAAAGGACCTGATTATATAAAAATGCTTGGTATTTGAACCTAATGCTCTGTCGTCACGCTTTTCCCTTTCGGAAATCTGGCAACCCTACTTACTAATATTATTATATCCAAGATTTAATATTTTATAGGTCTAACATACATGAAATAAAATGGTAATGTGTCTTTACAATGTTATTACTAAGTTTAAAGCATCTACTTGCGTGGACCTGTTGAATGCCTAGTATTTTATTCAGTACCTCTCTATATGGTGCACTGGAAGCACGTATTTCTTGAAGTTGCAAAAAATTATAATATACACTTTCAGTTTCTGATTTTATAATTTTCTGAAAGAACAATGAATCGTGGAAAATTGATTTTAGACTTAGCTTTACAGGAAAAAAAATAAATGAAGGTATGTATAGCAGGGGAAAAAAGTGGAAAAGCTTTTGACAATTCCCCCACTTTATACCACATACTTCGATTTTCTCTTACTATACGGAGAATGATCGCGCGGCGCAGCTGAGTGCCTTTTAAAACTCCGCCATTTTGAACACTTATTACGTGTTGTCTACATTTTGGAGCAATAGTTTTAGTGGTTATGTTATAATATTTACTAAGGCTGGTAACCGTGACCGATTAACCAGTTAACCAGTTGCGTAGGAACAAAAAACCGTTAAAAACGTAACCGGTTTAACCGGAACCGGTTTTACCGGAACTTGCATTAACCGGAACAGGTTTATAACCATATAACCGTTTTTATGTGAACCAGCCACATCAACTTTCAGTCAACGGGTGTTTTTTAGTGCATGAAACATAGTTTCGGCGAAAAGAAACTGCTTGCTGCCGGAAAAGGTTGATGAGTTGATTTTTTTTGCATCAAAACTCAATAATAGAAAATAGGCAGTTTTGTTATTAGGTATTTGTTATTATTTCTTATGTTATATCCCAAATAATTATAATTTTTTTTTTTTTTTACTTAAATATAGTTTATGTTTTTGTTTTTTAGTTTTACCTACTTACCCACCTAGTAGTAAGTGACTGTGTCCTTTTTTAAATTTTAAATAAAGTTTAGCAAAAGTAAAATTGGTAGTATTTCTATTATTCTAATTACTGAGGCCCTTCCTTTGGGGCCTCAGTATTGCATTCGTGCAGACGAAAAAATTTTCTGACCTCCATTTTTTAAAACTTTTTTTCATGTTTCTGATCATTCTGAATCCGAATATCCAAAAAAAAATTTTCGTCTGGTCCTCTGTATGTATGTATGCCGGTACGATAACTCTAGAACGAAAGTTCTGATTGACTTGCGGTTTTGATTTTTTTGAATAATTACTTAGAACTTAGAACTTAGAACTTAGAACTTAGAACTTAGAACTTAGAACTTAGAACTTAGAACTTAGAACTTAGAACTTAGAACTTAGAACTTAGAACTTAGAACTTAGAACTTAGAACTTAGAACTTAGAACTTAGAACTTAGAACTTAGAACTTAGAACTTAGAACTTAGAACTTAGAACTTAGAACTTAGAACTTAGAACTTAGAACTTAGAACTTAGAACTTAGAACTTAGAACTTAGAACTTAGAACTTAGAACTTAGAACTTAGAACTTAGAACTTAGAACTTAGAACTTAGAACTTAGAACTTAGAACTTAGAACTTAGAACTTAGAACTTAGAACTTAGAACTTAGAACTTAGAACTTAGAACTTAGAACTTAGAACTTAGAACTTAGAACTTAGAACTTAGAACTTAGAACTTAGAACTTAGAACTTAGAACTTAGAACTTAGAACTTAGAACTTAGAACTTAGAACTTAGAACTTAGAACTTAGAACTTAGAACTTAGAACTTAGAACTTAGAACTTAGAACTTAGAACTTAGAACTTAGAACTTAGAACTTAGAACTTAGAACTTAGAACTTAGAACTTAGAACTTAGAACTTAGAACTTAGAACTTAGAACTTAGAACTTAGAACTTAGAACTTAGAACTTAGAACTTAGAACTTAGAACTTAGAACTTAGAACTTAGAACTTAGAACTTAGAACTTAGAACTTAGAACTTAGAACTTAGAACTTAGAACTTAGAACTTAGAACTTAGAACTTAGAACTTAGAACTTAGAACTTAGAACTTAGAACTTAGAACTTAGAACTTAGAACTTAGAACTTAGAACTTAGAACTTAGAACTTAGAACTTAGAACTTAGAACTTAGAACTTAGAACTTAGAACTTAGAACTTAGAACTTAGAACTTAGAACTTAGAACTTAGAACTTAGAACTTAGAACTTAGAACTTAGAACTTAGAACTTAGAACTTAGAACTTAGAACTTAGAACTTAGAACCCTATTGATTTTCAGAAATTTCGGTTCATCCTAACTACTTTATTTAATAAGAATTTTCTTAAACTCCGCCTATGCATTCCTTATGTGAACAATTTTAGGTATTTTAATTATTTCTGATGTCAACATTCCTAACATTCTTCACATTCCATAAATTGGTGGTGGCTTGCGACCTTCATACTTGCAACCATATAGCCATTTTGGAAGCTATTTTCATTAGAAATTAGTCGCCAAGCCTGCAAATTTATAAAAAATATATAGGCAGTTTCTTAAAAATTACTTTTTATGGTGGTGCTATTAAGCGTACTACTATTTCGCCCCTAGCCAGAAAAACACCTTCATCAAATTTCTCTGTCGCAACCCCATAGAATAATTAACCGGCTATTTTATTTGCCAAAAATCAAAATAATGCTTGGCTGTGCCTGTCAAGTATCAAGATGTCAACTGTGATATGTGAATGGCTCTTAAATGTCAAATTATTTAAAAATGTATATTTCTTTTGATATTTATTGCAAATAATAAATATCTCAATTCAGGCTTTCCATAAATAAAAGTACAGCAAGACAGATAATATAATGTTCTTATACAAAGCACTTTTTATTATATAAAAGAGAGGTAGGATATAATGCCCATTTCAAATTTGGATCATTAATGATACCAAGGTATTTTGTTGTTTTTCATTTTAATTATAAATTTGACATTTATTTGTATGTTGAAAGAAGGCCTTTGTAAATTACATTGCTCTATATGGATCTACTTTAACACAAAAATAGTTTTGTGGCTATAAGTTGCTATAACCTATCTTTACAAAACTATTAATAATTTAAACATAGTAAGTGATATTAATATAACATCAAGTCATTTTTTAAACAAGTAATTTTTTAAAATAAAGTACATGGTCTCAAAACAAATAAACTATAATAAATGCGGATAAAACGAGGGGTAAAATAACAATAAATTAAGGGAAATACTTAAAAAGGGCAGGTTTAAAGAGTATTATCACAAGAAAGTATATCCGTTCTCTTTATTTATCAAGTATTGTTTGAGGTTACTTTTGAATGCTAAGGTCATTAGCCCCGTGTTCTGTGTAGGCTTGGTTACTGTTTCCCAGCGCCACTTCAGGAACAGCACTGTTAATTAGAACCCAACAGTGAATGGTCGAGTAGGATTGTTTTTTTTTAATTTCTGTAGGCAGTCTATGAAATTTTTTTAAACCTTTAATAAAAATTGTATTTTGGGAACTTTTAGTGATGATTTGCCGTACATGAAAGTCAGATTGGTTTCTTGTATTATAGTTGTGATATTGCGAATTACATTGAATTTTTTCTAATAGATCTGATGTGATGGTACTATGTCATTTTTATTTTGTAAATAAATATTAGTCATGTACTGAACATAATTCTGATCTGAAAGCAAATTTATTTCTTTTAACATAGTTGCAATACTCATCCTTCTGTTCTTTATTAATAGAATATAAATAGGCGAAGTAAGAAGCCCAAATATTTTACATGAGCAGGCTTAAGAGGAAAAGGAGCCAATTATTATTGGAAAAATTGCTCGAACAAGTTTTTAAACCCTAATAAAAAGGCGATATAGAATGGTTTTAAAAATCAAGGCTTGTGAAAATCATCACATGGTTTAACCTAAGTAATTTCAATGCTTCACAAACCAAAAAATTCAACGAGCTAATACTACTATCCCCTTTCGGTATTTCGTTCCAAGTTAAATCATTTCTCGTTTTTGTTACGCTACGAGTTTACCCTTGTTGGCATCGGTCTCGATAAGGTGGAAACTACCATTTTAGCGTCTCTCGAATTTAATTTTTATTTAGTGAGTGCCTATTTTAAAAAAATCAAGTATGCCCTGCCTGGTTATCACGGGTAAGGAAAGGTGAAATGGTTAGTAAAGTGACTCCATTTCTATTGAAAACAAAGGATTTGGTGGATGTGTTTTGCCACGATTAAGCCGGTGATGATTGCATTTAAACCAGTAACGGATAAACTAGTGACAGGTTTAACTGGTCACTGTCCGGTCTGTTTCGACTGGCTTGGTTTGATCGGACCGGTTAACCGGATAATCGGACAGGTTAAGCAGATAATCTGACCGGTCGACCGGATAATCAGGCTGGTTAACCGGATATCTTAACCGGTTAACCGAATAATCGGACCGGTTAACCGGATATCCGGACCGATTATAACAGTAAAAATCCGGTTAAAACCGAAGCCGGTCAAAATCAGTGGAACCCGTTAACCGTTTATCACGTCAGGAATTAACAGCCTTAATATTTACCCAAAGTCAGTCCCCAAAGATATTATTTACGAACCTACACTTTACAAAAGCATTAACAAATAATGAATATCTTGAAAACCTTGCTTTACTTGGTGATTTTATGTTTAATCTTTGTAAGTAACAGTAACTACTTTAATTATGTTCCTATTGTTGTATTCTAAATGATTTTTATTTTTCAGGTCTCCTAGGAATTTCGAGCACTTAACTTGAACAATGTTTACAAACCATTAATCAAATTGTTTAGAAATTATGTTTAGCTAAACTCTGTTATGTCTGTTCTCAGCATTTTGAGGAAAATGCTTATTGCTTTTATGTAAAAAGGTATGTGATCTATCATTCATTAAGTGACTGGCTGAATGACAAAAGTCCGAGCCAAAAAAAAAAAAAATCTATCATGAAACAATTCTTTGTAGAAGACAAATACCAAGAAAATTGAAGCATTTACTTCAACAGATAGGAGCAGTATTAAAATCAAATGAAATAATATCGACTACGGTGGTGTAGATGTCTACGGCGCGGCATTCATTTGTCAACCAATTTTCTGGTAAACGAGACACGTTTTTAGATCCTACGGAAGACCATGTAAATTTATTTGCATGGTTCTCTATAGGATTTGATGGATGCTATATTAGCAGAAATTTAATTTTTGTTGATATGACATCCAGATTATTAAAATAAAATCACCATGCATTACCGTTTTTGATGATGGTGTGTGGGGTTTTCCGGGTTTTCCTCCCCTGTAAGTGAAATGGCACCATCAATCATCTTTAAGTTGCCTCGGAGTGTCACGGCAAATAATAATAATAGCCGTCCCTTTCCCCACACCAGCTCAGCTTTTGGGGTTAAAATTCACTCGTAAGGGGATGAATTAGGGAGAGTATTATTATATCATTAATATTATTATAATATAAATAAACATGTAAGTTTACTTTTTGGAACATTTATATTATAATTGTTTTTATTTATTTTAAGTTTACTACCTCTGGCTCATCTACACACCTGAAAGTAGAGGTAGTCCGCAGCCTCACTAAGAAAATGGCCCCCCTCTGCTAAATAGTTTATCTGGAACAGTTAGAAAATGACCTGTAATATTTAATTTTTTTATTTGGTACAGTAAACTGTGTAACAATTTCGGATAAACGGACATTTCTGAGAAGCAAAAGTACCACTGATCTAGGTATATGGATTTTGTACATTAGATATACACAGGAATCATAAAAGTAACAAAAACGTCTTTTAGAGCCACCATATGTCGACATCCATTTTACAATATTAAGTCGACGGACTAAGAAAAGCATAGCTAGACCATCGATTGCTATAGAAGCAGAAAGTAGAGAGATATGCAAGAGTTTTAAAAATGTACACTGGCAATCTAATGTTAATAAAATTATCAAACTTGTGTAATCTTTGAAAACGAGAATATTGATGGAGGTGATAGCAGTAATATCCATAGGGGTATTTTCTTGAATAGAAAATATTCAGCAATTTTATACTGTGTAACAACTGAAAGAAGACTCATTTGTAGATAAACAATACATGTATTTAGTTAAAAATTTAACAACTACATATAACTAATTTAAAAAAAAAATAACTTATACAAATTTAACGTGTCTGTCTCAGATAAATTATAAGATAAAAACCAACTATCATTTGCTGCTTGTCTGCAACAGTATATTCCTCTGGTAATATCTATTAAAGCTTCTTTAATCTTACATTTCTCTGTTTTTATTTTATAGATTCGTACCATATTTACATCTGAAAAAATGTAAAATATAATATTAGATTGTTTAGCCTCAAATATTTTTATTACATTACAAAAATAAAATGTTTGTTCATGTGCATGGGACTGGCGCAAAAAAAAACATAATATTAAGGTAAGATCATATGCACAGCTTTAGAAATAATTTAAAACCACTTACCTTTATTTCAAGATGCACTCGCAATTATAACTTTACTTCAAAGAAGTTTCTTGTATATTATTTAAAATAAATAAAAGTTTTTTCTACATATGTTGCTTTCATTTAAAATCTCAAAATACCAAGATGTAGGCTACCAGTTTAACATTTTGGAAAAATGTGTTGCTTAACCTAGTAGTAATTGCATCAAAATGGCCGCGCCCTATGTTGGGCGTGTCGGACGTGTTGCACCGTATAGTAATTAAAATTTGTGCTTTATACACATAAATTAACAGGTTTGCGGCAGATCTAACCGAAGTGAACGCAATACATTGGCGTACAAAATTAATTTTATGGATGTTAATAACAATTTCGAGTAAAAAGTTTAATAAATTGTGAATAGCTGTTAAAATTTTGTATAATTATGATTTGTATATTATAATACATGTTTAATAATTATTTGTAGTCCATAAACACATGCAATTGTCCGGATCCGCCGGTAACAATTTAAAATTATTTATTCTGTCAAACAACACTGGCAGGTAAACATTACTGCGAAATTCTTGAAGCCGTCAGACGTGGTTTGACATTTACCCCCTCTCTATCTACCTACAAACTATTTTTATTTTAAAGTTTTTTAAAATGATTAATTAAATTGATGTAGAATTTTATGCACTTACGTTTATTAACAAGTTTACGATATACCTATTGAAAGTGATAAGTTTTGAACTTCGTAGCGTAAAAATTATGCTCTTCGGTACCTATCAAATGTTAAGTAAATTAGTTAAAAAAAATACCTTAGTTTTAGACTATTTGTAAAATCAACATAATTGTACATTTTCTATTTTTGTTTATTGGCATTTTGCCATTTTTCTTTTGTATTTTATATATTTTTATTCTATTTTGTGTATTTTACGGTATTTTATATATTTTTTTTTTATTTTTGTGTATTTTATGCATTTTTATTCCATTTGTATATATTTGTATTTTTTGTTACTCCTACTTCACATGTTGGATATAAATAAACAACAGCTAAGTCTCGGGCGCAATTTTTTTAGGTTTTTATGTTTACCCTCATGTTTGTTTTACTCAAGAAGTTATGTTAATACAAATTTTATAAAAAAACTATTAGTAAAAATAAACATTATTATTTTATGGTTATTATTAACATAATTGTATTAGTTTTTATGAACAATAAAAGAACTGAGTAAATAAAACACATCTAATAATAAAAATAACACGATATATTATCTATTTTAAATAATAGAAATAAATAATATATCACAAACAATTGTTACCATCTTCGAGTCGAAAATTTTTATTAACACCGTTAATATTACCATTTAAATCCTTTATATTGTCATGATTTTCAGATTCTGCCCAAGGTTGTCTAATCCCTGTAGTAAAGAAGAAGCTTACAATTACTCCAATAAAATATAATCCTGATGAAATGAAGAACACTATCCTCCACTGAGTTATACTAGTCTAAAAAATAAATTATTATCGTTTTATTTTTTATTCTAAAGTTTTATGTCATATTCACATAGAGTGACATCATGTTACTAAATAAATTAGGCAAACATAATACAAATGAATGCATATTCATTAACACTAAATTGGCAATCTTTTAGAAAAGCAATTCGCGATTCAAGCTAAGTGATACGCCCTCAAGGAAATTTGTAGAAGGTGTTTATAAGTAGGACGTTGTTCAGTGTTGCCAGGAGTAGCGGAATTTCGCTACATCGTCAAATTTTTAGCACTTGAAGAAGTGCAAAGACCATTTTTTAAGGAGTACTCTATATTTATTTAAGGGTTTTTATAAAACCCATTTATTATATTGATTTTTTTCTTAGTTCATTTAACAATTTTGTTTTAAAATCAGTTATTATTTGGCAACATTTGCGTTCGTGTTCGCTTTAATTTGTAGCAATTACAATTCGATTTTTTTTTACTTGTGAGCAATATATTTTTTTATTTCTTATAGATTGTATAGTGTTTATATTAAAAATTAACCTTGTGAAAAAGTCCCCAGAAAATTGCAATCTATATGGTGTTTTTTTTTGTGTCATCGGCATCAACTGCTATGGTTATTAGCCTCGTGTTCTGTGTAGGCTTGTTACTGTTTCCCAGCGCCACTTTAGGAACAGCACTGTTAATTAGTACCCAACAGTGAATGGTCGAGTGGGGAATCCTACCAAGGCATCAGAATTAATTTTAAATTAAATGAAAAAATCCCGGCCAACGGTGGAATTCAAACCTGGGACCCTTGGATCCGCAGGCAGAGACTCTACCACTGAGCCACCCACCCCGTTATATGGTGTTAATGTCAAAACAAAACTGAAGTTTTCATTATCATCCAAGCGTGAGTCGTAAAATTTTGTTTCTTACGGTAAATGGATATCTACCAACGATGAAAAACTACCAAAATAATTTTGTTAACAAAACTCGAATTGCAGAGTATGAAAGAGTATTGGTACAAAGATGTGTTTATGGTTACAATTCGGTATTGAATGAACAAGAGGCTCTAAAGCGCACAAAAGGCCCTCATAATTACATTCCTACTGCCAGTTATTATCAGTTTAATACTTAGATAAAAGAAACAACAGAAGCATTTCATTCGTAACGTATTATTTGTTTGGCCCCAATTATTGGAAAAGAGAAAGAAGATATTTTATGCGGATTGAAAGAAGATCCTAGATCTCGTCTGGCAAAGCTGCTGTTACACGCAACTAAAAGTCTGTCGATACCAGTGGCGTATCTTATTAAAGATAAAATCATAATTTGCAGTAAATACTAATTTTGTGTAAGTTAAGGTAGTTCACTCGCGACAGTCGTACACAAAAATATCGCCCTATAGCGAATACCAACCGTTCGAGATTCTTAAATCGAGAGAAAGGTTATTTTTGTAACAGACTGTACACACAACACATGTGATCCTATATACAAATATGTTATTATATCGCGTAAAATCCATCCGGCAACATCGCAAATATATTGTGAAACGTCAACTGTATTCCTAAAGTGAAATAAATGTAAATATCAAAATGTTTCATTGTCAGGATCAATTAATTGCGAGATAAAGGAAAATTTGTTAAGCAGAACGTCCTCTACAAACGCAAAAAAATCAATTTTGGCTATGAATAATGCCAAAAAATTGAGAAAAGAACCCTCAAACGTGGAAAATAACCTGTGCAGTGGTCGACGCATCGTGGAATTACAGGAATTGGGAAAACATTTAAAATGTTGCAGGTGTGAAAGGGTTCTTTCTCTTGCAAATATTACAAATGAAACACGACAGAGCCTTTATTCAATTTTAAATGTTAAATGTAATGAATGTAATATTGAAACTATAGTACCTACGGACAAAGTTCATGCAACAAAAAGTGAAGTTAAGCATTCAGATGTCAACACTAAAGCAGTTCCAGGTAAATTAAAAAAAAAATACAAAAGTATTTGTTATGTTTATAATTTTTTTATTATAATTAATATATTTTTATTTATTTAAAGGTGCTGTCCATTCAGGGTTTGGTCAAACTGCTTTAAATAAATTTCTTGCTGTCATGAACGTTCCTACGATATCATCAATACTACAGAAAATCATTACTTTTATTTGTAATTTTTTATGACTTTCTCATACTAGTAAGTTAAAATTTTAAATTACTTTATATTCATTTTTTTTTGTGTAACTGTATTTTATTTTGAAGGCATATTTAAATAAAATTATATTCATCTTTTGCATATTTATTTAATTTTGAAGACATGTTTAAATACAATTAAATTGTTAAATCATATCAACCTAAAGTATAAACAACGTCCATTCCCAGAAGGACTCGAAGTGATAAACTTGACCTGTCCGCGGCAATAAAAAGGTTGGGAACCACTGATCTAACAGCACATACTTTGATTTTCCTTTACTATACGGAGAATGGTCGCACTGCGCAGCTTTCTGAGTGCCTTTTAAAAGGAGATAGAAAACTCCGTCATTTTGAACCTTTATTACGTGTTGCCTACATCTTGGCGCAATATTTTTAATAGGTGCGTTTTAATCATCCGCTTCTGCTTCGGAATTGTCAGTTTTCTTGTTTTAATCTGACAGGTTAAAACGACTAAACCGACAATTTCGGAAGCAGAAGCGAATGATTAAAACGCACCTGATATTTTGCTTGCTGCTGTCAGTGTCAGTGATTATTATTTTTGAAGTCACAGTTTATTGCTAAAGAATCAGTTAGCTCACTCGGACCAGTTGAAAGTTCCAAAATAACATCCACTCCAGGGATACAAATTCAGGATACGCAGAAGACTGCTGTTTTATTATAGGCGGTTGTCATATATTGTATTATCTGAGTTGCACAGTGTATAAACTGAAACATTGAGATCCAAAGTGCCGACGCAGAGTGAACGATCTGATTCTTTAGCTGTAAACTGTATCACAGGGTTCAAAATGGCCGCGCCCTACGTTGGGCGTGTCGGACCTCTCTTTTGCCTCGTATAGTAATCAAAGTATGTGTCAAACAGACATTTGAATTAGCCGGCGTTGAGTGTACCGATTACAACGTTGCCAAGTTGTAATCACAATACGCCACTATGCGTCGACTGCTTTAAGAACATTTTTATTTTAAAAATCTAAATCTCCCTATCAAAACGGTAAAAAAATTCAGCGTCTTTTTAGATTTACATTACATTAGTTTTTAAAAAATATGGTAAGAACCGTTTTCGAGATATCTTGAAATAAAAGCAATGATTGTGTACATGGCAGGGCTTCAAGACTGTTAATTATGCACATTTTGATTGTTTATATCTCGTTTTACAGACGGTCAAATTTTTTTATTTTTTTTTAGGTACATAAAAGACACTTTCATTAACCTCATATTTCAATTTTATTGAATTCTTAAGAAAAGCCGTTTTACGAGTAAACTACCTTAAATATTAAAAAATATAGCAAGGGTGGTGTTGAATGCTATGTATTTCGTAGGTTTGGAGAGCCCTTTTTATTTTTGGAAAGTATTAAAACCGTTAAAACTTAAGAGCATTAGTTTATTACACACTTAACAAATTTACTAACAGAAGAAAATCACATTTGACAAAGAAAAGAAGTTAAATAATTGCATATAAAAGGCAAAAACACAAAATATGGTACTTATTACTTTTTCGGCAAGCATCGACTTGAGCCTTAGAAATCGTGGTAAAACTGCACACTGTCATCTGTCTCTTTCGATCGAAATATCGATCTGGTAGAGATCTTAGAGTAGCACAGAGAGGACAGTGAACAATTTTTTTGTCACCTTGATATCGTATGAAAGATTATAATTAGAGAGAAATAGATTAATATCTCTATCTCTATATTTATTTTTCCAGTTATTTTTAGACAATTTTTTAAGTTTTTACTTAAATTCGTTCAAGTATGGTGTTGTTAAAAGTGACTTTGATTTGTAGGGTTTATTTTATACTAAGAAAAGACTTGTGTTTTATGTGATTTTAAATATAAAAGAGGAAGTGAGGTTACTTTTCACTCGTTAATATTATTTCTTACCGAAGAACATGAGCGTTGTTTTAGGAGAAAAAAGGAAAATAAAATATGCATATTAAAAAAAAAATAAAATTATTATTAGTGTTCTAAAATACGAATTAGAAGAAACTTATGGTTAGAGGCACTTGAATGGACTGAAATGTTAGAAGTTGAACGAATATATTACATTTGTTCAATGCACTTTTTAGAGGACAGCTTTGCTGCAACAAATATATTTATAAGTTTGTACGTTTCTAAATAATATCGAACACTTTTAAAAATTGTATCTTTACTTTTTACGAACTTTGTATTACACAAACAAAGTAGGAAAAAAAGAGTAGTGGTGAACTTATGTCCCCTTAAAAAAAAATAGAAGTTATTGTGTTTAATAAATTTGGCGAACCAATAATATGTTTGAATGTTTTTAGAATAGTAATTTCTTCAGATACTAAATTATTTGATTATGGGCCTTCTTTAAGAATATTAAACTTGCCAACAAATAAAAGAAGTTATAGTTTGAACAAAAGTACCTCATACACTTCAATATTACGTTCAAGGTATGACTCTGAAATTATCATCAACAAAATCAGAGTTACCATTAATTAAGAAGAAAATCAAACATTGGATTTGATCTAAGCTGATACATTAAATTGTATATGAATACCTATTTCAGAAAATCTAGATATTTTGGTAACTTTACATTGAAGTTTCTAGAAAATCGGTCATTTCGAAGACTTTTTTGTTGCAGTAATGCTTCAAACTTACGAAACAGAAATAAAACATTACAGACACAATTAAGATGAGTGAAAAAGTATGTGCAATATCAAAAAAATGATTGTTTTTGGAAGCATTACTGTATATATTTGTACATGGTCTAAAATATAAACTATCAACAGTAATATAAGAATATTTAGTTACCTAATTTAAATAAAGTAACTAGATAATTTATATTTTAAACAAAGTCATTAGAAAAGTAAATTAAATTCCTATATATTTTTTTAATATCCTGAAATACTTCTACTTATGCTATATAGGTAAATATATATTTTGGTTTGTTTTATTCTTATTAGGAATATTTTGTCATGTTTAAATTAAATGCTTTATATTTCTTCAGTTCTACCATTGTATAGCTTTTCAACAGGTATATATATTTTATAGAATTCCAAATCCTTGCTGTAATTCTAAATTTTTAAGAAGAAATAAAATATTTATTATATTTTTTGACATAACAATAATGTCATATTTTGTTTTCAGTTCAATAAAAACGTACCTATCTTTTAAAACATTATTTTGTACTTTTTTAATCTATTTGCAGTCACTATTTTTACATTTAAAATAACCCAATGCAATCCGTTTACGTACGCTACTGCTGAAGATTCTAATATGAGCGAGAAAGCCTGCATTAGAAAATGAAACAATGATTTTATTAGAGCGACAGATAATATGATGTCTATGGAGCGACATCAACATTGCATAGATTTATACAGGGGTAGCCTATCTGATCTAAGGTAGAGATTAAGAATGATGTCCAAGGGTAGGTAACTTTATATACACATGTGTATATTGGGTTGTCGTAGTAGTAGAGTGTTATAAAAATAAATTATGAAATACTAACCTATATGGCGTGCATAAACTTTATAATGGTTTAAACTTTAAAACCTATTGGATTTAGAATAAGGGTATGCAGTTGAGTGAAATGTAGGTAAAAAACTTAAAAACACATTTTTTTTTTCAAGAATATTACAATTTTTATTACATTTAAAGATGTTAAGCAAAATAAAATACAAGAAATAAAATAAAAACTAGATAACTAAATCAAGATTTATTTTAAACAAATTTACGAATCCAATTTTGGTATTAATTTTAACAGTTTTACAAATTAGTAATAATGAGAGATTTTTAAATCAAAATTCAGATTTTCAACAGCAATGGATTTATAAAAGTTAATATATCAATAAATTTACCATATTTAAGGTGGGGATTTGAAATGAAAACCTACTTATAGCGGACTGCAGATTAGCAACTAATGAGAGTAATGAGTTAGCTGCATTGCTAATAAAATAAAATATAAAATTGTCCCAAACATACCCCCACCTTGAAATATATTTCAACATCAATATATTGACATAAATCTAAATCCAATTTACACTATCCTATTGGAAGAGGGCACAGCTTTGAAATCGCCCGCTTATGTGTTCCCTTAGAAGTACGCGCTGACGCGACACGAACTTCACGATCTGGACTCGGGTACACCAACACCACCCGTCTTAGTTTCCATTTAAGGGGCGGTAAATTATTGTCTTTCACGATCACTAATTGTCCAACTTCTAGGTTTTTACTCTCCTTTGTCCACTTGCCTTTTTGCTGGAGTTCTCCCAGGTACTCCAATGAACTTCTGGATTTGAAATGCTGTAACAACCTTTGGAGGTGGTGATATCTGGAGAGTCGGTTTACAGGAACATCTTCCAAATCTGAATTTGGTGGCTAGGTGAGACATCGCCCAATTAAAGAATGGGAAGGGGTAAGGACGTCTAGGTCATTGGGATCGGAAGATAAGGGTATTAGGGGTCGGGAATTGAGGATTGATTATATTTGTGCTAGAATGGTACTCAAATCTTCATATGTCAATGCAGCGTTACCCACAACCTTCTTTAAGTGCGATTTGCAAGAACGTACCCTTGCTTCCCAACGACCACTAAAGTTGGGAGCGTTTGGAGGAATAAAAGACCAATTTACTACTTAATTATTAATATCAGTGCCAATTGCTTCTGACTGAGTCCTTAGAAACCCCGCTAATTCTCTGAGTTCCGATCTTACTCCAACAAAGTTTTAACCATTATCAAAAAACATTTTAAAAAGCTTACCCCTTATTGCCACAAATCTTCTAAAACAGGCAATAAATGAGTCTGTAGATAAATCTGAAACCGCTTCGATATGAAGAGCTTTGGTTGAAAAACATAAAAATACTAACATAACATTTTGAAATTTTTGCTCCACGACCGTACTTATTTTCGATGTATAGGGGTCCTGCCTAAACCACCCCCCTTAATGTACAAAGGTGGGACCGGGTTTACTCTCTCTGCCGGCAAGACACCCATCACTTGCTCCAGAACCCTTGGATTCGACTTAAAATGCCTTTCTAGCCGATCCACGACCACTCATAATTCAATACCTTTCCCTTAACGAACAAAACAATAAGTGAGGACCAGCGTGCAAGAACCGGTAATGCTTCCTATCCACCAACATATGAGTAAAAGTATGCTTTTAGCTTAATATAATGTTTTTTGGAATATCCTAGGTTTGCCAATTGTAGCCTATCCCCCACCCTCAGCAACCTCTGGTCATCGATAAATAGACTTAAATGCTGCAGGTTTTTTCTTTAAAATATCATATATTTCATGACCAAAACATTCCTTCTGAACCCTTTATTTTAGAACCACCCAGGCTCCTTAGAGGTAAAGAAGCCTTATCACCATTACTTTTTTGTCTATTAATATAACTATAAATATGACATAAAGCCCCTTGTAACCTAGTTTAATTATTAAACTTGTGAAAGTGAAATTTATCTGCATCTGGTGTCGCAACCAATAGTACCTTCATCTCGGGTAAATCCGTTGCATCCTCTTATTTGTTATTGGCCATTTGGATCGATCCAAATTTAGCCAGACTGGTCCGTTCCACCATTTCGAACAATCTAACAACTGATTAGGGTACATCCCCTTTGACAGAATATCGGCGGGATTATCCTCCGTTTCGACATATCTCCACTCATCATTCGAGGTTACACCTTGAATTAAAGATACCCTATTTACAACGAATGTTTGCAATTTATGCATAGCGGTACCTAGAATCACACCACCATAGAATCACACCATAACCATACACTACCAATTTCCAAGGTTTTTGTACTTCCTACTCTGCCAATCAGCTAAGCCAGAAGCACTGCACCGTATAATTCTAGCCGTGAAATTGTTAGTTTCTTAAGACTCTAGCCTTAGAACAACGCAGTGACAATTGAATCTCTTCAGAATCTGTTCGGCTTCTCACAGATACACATGCACCATACGCCACTATAGAAGCATCACAGAATCCATGAATTTCTATTTGGTGATTATTCCCAACCACCTTTCTTGGGATCATAAGCTCATTTAATGTTACCATCTCAGTTTTAAATATTACTCAATCAATCTTTAGAGAAATAGGTAAAGACTCATCCCAATACAAGTTTTCCAGTCATAACTTCTGGATCAATATGTTTGCCAAAACCACCGCTGATGCTACAACTCTAGCGGTATTGAAAATCTTTGAAACCTCTGATAAAATAGATCGTTTCGATGCTCTTTTATTAGCATCCGTACATTGTGCAGAAAACCTTTATTGATCCTTATCGAAAGTGCCACACAATCCCAATGTTTTATTAGCATCCTTGTCCCCAAATGCTTCCTGATTAGAGTCCCTAGTTTCACCATTTAAACCGTTCTGAACAGAAGCCTTATTCTTAAGCTCATGGCACCTGAACTTAAGATATTTACCACTTCCATGCACAACTTAATTGCCTCTTCTGCAGCTTCAGCTCCCGTCAGTAAATCATCAGCGTAGTAGAAGTCTTTTAATATAATTGTTAGCACCTTAGGAAAGCTATCAATATTATCTAACGCCAACTGGTGAAGACACCTTATTGCCAATATTGAGTTGATCTTATCCCATCCGTTACGGTATTCAATGTCCACTCCGATATTTCATTATCAGACGAATATCTCTAAATAATTTTTAAAGTGATCGCTGCTCTGATGACACCCAAATCATCCGATACATTTTAGTCATATCGCCAAATACTACCATTTGATGTTGCCTGAATGTGACCAAAATAAAAAAAAATCTTATTGCTTAGGACCATTAAATTGTACGCCTGTATCACTGCCAGCACTTACATTAAACACTACTCAAAAGTTATTTTGTCCTCTGAATCAGATGCCAAATTTGTATGAAAAAACAAGAAAAAACTATTGGAAAATGCAAACACCAACGGGATTACTATACTTACGTAAGGAACTAGAAAACCAAACAAACAATGGCGAAGATAACCTAACCATCAAATATGTCAACGGAATGCCCAAAATTGTTACATTTCGCCAATGATAGCTTTTCTCCATCCTATCTCGTTGATTGGTTTCTCTTATACATTAATTTATGTTCTATTAACTCTAAATATAATAAATTTATGTGCACTGTTTAACTTCTTAAACCTGACATAATTCTTATCAGTGAAACCTGGTTAAATACCTCAACTCCCGACTCACTAGTTGATATCGACGGATACACAATCTTTCGCAGCGACCGAGAAAACCGAATTGGTAGTGGCGTTTGCATTTACTTATCAAAAAATATTGTAAATAATTTCTCTGTATCTCCTGTACACATAAAAATATCTAATATTGATGTAATATGTATAAAAATTACTAAACATTTAACTTCTGTACATCTTGCATGTATTTATCGACCCGGTGATACCCTTTTAAATGACACCATTACGCTGCTATCAAAACTTGAAGATCTATCTGTTCTTGATAACACAGTTATTATTGGAGACTTCAATTTTCCTGATATTTCCTGGCCCATTATGAATGTTCCCAACGGCAACAACTCCAAAAATCTTTTTATGAACATTGTTCAAAATTCCAACTTATCTTCAATAATGATCCTTGAACACTCGACCTTCTCTTTACAAATGACACCCAATTATTATTGTCCTCCCTAGAGGTTAGTAGTACTACATGTAATTTAGCTTCACTTGAAAATATATTTTTTACTGAAACCCAAATCAAAAATAATTTACTAGGTATTAAAGCTAACTCTTCCCTTTGCCTTGACGGCTTAACACCTTATTTCTTAAAAAAATGCGCAGGCGTTTTGTCATACCACATTTCTATAATAATGCATACATCCTTCACTCTAGGTTCTCTTCCCTCCTCCTGGAAATCTGCATCTGTTACTCTGATCTTTAAAAAAGGCACTAAACTTGATTCCAATAACTACCACCCGATCAGCCTCCTACCAGTTATTTATTTCATAAATACTGACTCCCGACTTCGTGGACATTCGCTAAAACTTCAGAAAGAAAACTTCAAAACAAAAACGAGACAACATTTTCTGAGTAACAGAATCTTCGAAGTCTGGAACAACCTGCCCCAAGAAATTATAGATTCCCAAAGTGTCAATATTTATAAAAACAATATAGACAAGCATATTTTTCACAATTCATATTTATATTTTTGGACTTACCACCTGAACAATGTTCGAACTACATTTGCATGTAGCTCATTTTCGAATTTAATTTTGTAACTATACTTGTATTTAGTCTTTAGATTTATTTTAAAATCATTTCTTGATTTTATAGTTTTTAGGTTAATTAGTTTGCTCTTTTTTTACTGGGCACAATAGGACACCGTCCTCTGCCCTTATTGTAATAATAATAAGTTTAGTAGTTTCACTTCCTTCGTTTAATAACCCATGGTCCGGCATATAATACGAAACCTCGCTTTCTGATTTAGCCAACGACATATGCCTCAACTGTTGGTATTCCTACATAAAATTCTAATACATCTTACCTAACTTCGGATTTTTCTGCATCCTGTGTTTCATTGCCAAAATTCTCTAAACTGCCATTTGTTTTGAGTCTCCTAACTTTAACAATAAATCCAATAATGGAACCTGTACAATGAACCTTCTATTGTTTCCTTAAATAGCCTTTCACATTCTCTCTCTTCTATAGAATCATATTGAATTTCCGCCGCCAACTCTTCTGTTTTCTATGGTTCATAATGCAGTATGTGCAGTATACAGCAGTCGATTCGACAGCTGTCTGCATAATAATAAACACAATATACATTATTGCAATAGAATAGGGCCCTATTATGAATGAATGGATTAGTCTAGTAGTTTTTAGTCGTTGATATCCACAAATTCACTTGGCTTAAACATAGCTTAAACGACGAAAGAACTGACTCACTCCACTTAAATATAAAATTGTAACAGTCTAGAAAGATCCAACTCTGACTAGCAGCTCAGTTAGTCTAGAAGTTCTGGAATTTATTCTACATGCTTAGGATCGTGAGAGAGAACATTCGAGTCTAGTCACGATCACGAATCGAGCGAGAAGCGACAATGGAATCGTAGATAACTCGGCGGCTTGTAAGGAGAAGTCCAGGGTCAGAGCGGTCCTCACACAACAGAATTATATGCTTCTTTTTTGTTGCAGTATCATTTCGAGATAATTAACTTTGTTTAGAATGAATATCTCAATTATTAAATATCATTCTGTGAAAACGGTTAAAGTACCAACGCAAAACATTTCACAGCCAACTCCGTCATTATACGAAGTTTTCAGCACATCTCGGTATAATGTAAGGGATAATATTTTTAAACGGGATAAAAATGTGTTTTCTATTTAAGATTAGGTATATTTTAAAAGATAAATCCTTCAGCGACTTACTAGATCAGTGACTATATATCCTGTTAGGATCGGTGATAAAATTCCTGGTATAGTTGCAATGGTATTATTCATGCCAAATATCACACCAGCAAATTTAGGGGCTATATATAACGAATTTGTTCTAAAATGAAAAACATGAAAAATATTAATACATTGGGAAATGCGCTCATTATTTACTTAATTATGCAGATTGGAAAATACAATAAATTCATTTAAATTTGGTAAATATCATCCAAATAGGCTCTATTACTTCTGTTTGAAATACTTTTGTTTTGAAAATTTAATAGACTTTCTTAGCTTATATACAGTCTTTTAAAACGAAGGTGGAATACAATCTCCTATTTTTTGACTATAGTTATCTGATCGCATTATATATTTTACTAAAAATTTAAAATATCATTAACTACATGAAATACTTACACCATAGCACTTATAGCTATCCCTCCCAGTCCCACGCCAATTATTAAACAAAGAGGTGTTCCGACAGAAGAAATCCAATATCCAGCTACTAAAATAAAAATTGCTTGGCCCATCAATCCAGTCACAATTAAACATTTTGTAACGTTGGTTGTACTCATACATTTTCTCCTTATTAAAAAATCTGCTAGTTGACCACTCATTTGAACACTAATGGAAGTTACTAGATATGGCATGGCTGACAGAACGCCTGCTTTTGTTAACTCAAAACCTAGAAGAGCTGAAAAAAGGTGAATAAATATAATCAAATTAATCAAGGAATTCAAAGAAAAAAATATTTGAGTAAACTCAATCTGAATAAGTCTTTAGATGCCTGACTTGTCAATACCATGAAGTGAATTTTCATTAGAAACAATTGGTAGTCATTTTTTCTGTTTCAAAAAATTGCTGTATTATTTCATAGTTATCTTGTCATTCCTTTTTTCCTGAACTCGTCTGACCGTTGCTAATAATTTATCTTAATTCACAAAACCTCTTTTTAAATTGACTGAGTGTATATTATTATTTTGTGGTGGCCCAAAAAATTCTTGAGATCCAAGAATTCGCAGATACAGTGTATGTTCTATTTAGCTATTTTTGGTTTTTAATGTTCAACATGAAAGAAGTTGTTATTAAGTACTTGTGTTTCACTACTGATGCCTGCAATGTCATGAGTCATGTTATTAATTTGTAATGGTTCCTATTCATAAAAAGTCCTGGTTTCCATTTTTACTGTACATGATTCTGTAAAAAAGCCTTTCCTGATGTCGATATTGCTTCAGGAAAGATCAGTGATCAAGGATAAATAGTAGGTCCACTTTTATTTGTCATGTATACTTCTCAATTGTCAACTGCTGTTAAAAATTGTCATTCATAGGTACTCTTGCAGCTATATTCCTTTTGGAAGATAAAAATATTGAGGTTGCTGCAATAAGATTAATGATTAATCAATTCTTTCTTTATTTGATAAGTATCTACTGTTTAAGCATAAACCCTTCTAAATAATTAATTATGCTTTTTGTCTGTCTGCTACAAAAAACGAAATCTTAATGACCTAAATGTTAGCTTGAATGTAGATCTATTATTAGTTCATTCCTCTATAAAAATTCTAGGTATACATATTGAAATCTCACTATGATTTTTTCACTGCAGTTTAAAGTTACTATTCTCTAATGAGAGTTTACTTGCCAATACTATTCTAAAAACTAAATATACTGATGAGCAAACTCCTAGCGATTAATTGAGACAATATTTTAAATCAAAAATTAAAAAATAGCTTACATTTCATGATCTGTGGCAAAAAGGTCAACATAGTATTAAAACCCCACGATTCACAAGTTAGGCAAATAGTGTTAGCTATCACAGCTCGTGAAGTTATTATCTTAGTCCAAGGTACTTTGATTTTGGTGTTATTTTTTACAGCTTTGATAGCTTCAGTAATATAAACTAATTCTTTTTGGTCTATTCGGGAATCTTTAGAAGGTGTGTCTCGAATAACTATGATCCATACTAGGTACCAAATTAAGCCAAGTGTTCCTAGAAATAAGGAATATACATATTTTTTTGCTATTAGTTGCTTTTGTTTTTTATCACCAGTAAAGTTTGGTATTAAAAAAAATGTTTTATTATCCTTACCAAATACATAAAAAATAGTTTCCCAACCATAGGCGGTAGCGATTAAAGAACAAATAGGCATAGCAAAAACTCCTCCAAAATAGCTTCCTGATAATGCAATGCTGACTAGACGACTTCTTTCTGATGGTGGTGCCCAGTGAGTCCAAACTTCTTGTAAAGCTGAATAAGTGACACCCTAGAAAAATAAAAGTAGACCAAATTATCAAAACCATATATGAGATTTTAAAATCATATTACTGGTCTAGTAAAGGAAGCATGACAATAAAAGATATTAACGCAAGTTTACCACAAGTTAGCGTGCTAGGACCAGATGTGGAGAACAAAAATAAATGAGAGCGTTCAAAATTAATTAGCTTTACCTGTGAAGAAAGAGAGTAATTATTAATACCTACCCATAAATAATAAAGAGATACCACATAGTGAAATGCCTGGGAATAAACCTGGATGCTCGATTAAAATGGAAAGAAGATATAAGTAAAGAAAAAGGAAAAAACTTGAGCTTGATCATTAAAAATGGGAATTGGGACAAAAAATGGAAAATGTCTATGTAGATAAGTTATTGTTGTATAAACAGATTTTATTACTAGTCGGGCTCCATGGAGTCCACCTCTAGTGATGTGAAGCAAAGAGCAATATACACAAAATTCAAATATTTCGGAGGTACTCTAGATGCACTTCAGCCAGATTTGAAGATACTGGCACTTAAAGGAGAGGGTCAGTTCATCGCTCGACAATTCAAAGTCGACATTTCATCTCCACATTTTATGGCTACGAAATTTCATAATTATTGTTTTATCTATTCTCTATTCCTAATTATAGAATTATCAGAATGAGACCAAATTTATATTGGACCACCCCTGAGGTACCCCTGTCTAACAAAAAAAGAATCATAAAAATTGACCTATGTTCTAAATAATTGAATCATTTGAAAATTCAGAAACAAGTCTCAAAAATCTCCCTACCTATTATTAAGACCATCCCCGTACCTCAATGGTGAAAACAAATACTTGAAGATGTTTCACTAAATAATTATCGCTGAACATTCATAAATCCAAAATATTCCAACGAATTAGGCACCTTTTCCTTTGTTTTAAGTCGTTTTAAAATAGGTATTACTGGATTTTAAACAATAAAGTTACATTTTGAAAAATTTTATAATTTGCTCCAAACAAGCAAGCACATTTTATTATTTTACCAAAACTTTTAAGAGAGTATACACAAAATATGGTTAATATAAACAGTTATGAAAGAATACTTAAATAGGGCTTTGAAATAAATACTATTATGAATCTTAAATTATAGAGGTATTCTTATTATCTAATTGAGAACTCATTGTGATTGCTGACTCTTTAAGTCCATATTTTTTCAATGTTACTTACCTCAAATGCCCCTTCTATGGTTCTTACAGCAATAAGTAAATAAACATTGGTTTTTGCAATCCATGGAGTAATAAGTGTAAAAATGGAAGTGGCTGCTATTCCAAAACCATATACTTTAGCACCTCCTATTTGTACTGCAAAATAACCTCCCAAAATTTGGGTTAAGATGTATCCATAGAAAAAAGAACTTAATACATATCCTCGTATAGTAGAATCCCATTCAAATTCTCTTTTCTACAAAAAATAATTCTTGATTTTATTATAGTAAACATAAATAAATGATCTGGCTCACGCGAGTAAAGGGGCTATGTTCATTCTAGAACAAAATCGCGTTTTTCTTATGGAAATTAACATGGGAATTTCTAAGGTTCATTCTGGCAATTTTTGTCGCTTTCAAGGTCACGCGTCGAAGTTCGAAGTCTGGGTTATCAGTAAACATGATAACGTCGAGAATCCAAGATGGCGGCAATAGTTGACGTAAACAATGAAAAATATACGAGGTAAATGAAAAGTCAGAAGGGCCTTAGCGTATATCTCAGCTATCGTTGGTCCGATTTAAACGGGAAAAACGACATTACGTAGAGAATGATGAACGTTGAATATAAAAAACATGCGCAATGCCGCAAAGGCCTTAGCGTGTATCTTCACTGCTATTGGTCCGATTTAAACGGGAAAAACGGCATTACGTAAAGAACGATTAATGTACAAGAGAAAAATCCTGTGCAATGTCACAAGGGCCTTAGCGTTTATCTCAGCTATACGGGAAAAACGACATTACGTAAAGAACGATTAACGTAAAAGAGAAAAATCTTGTACAATGTCAAAGGGGCCTTAGCACGTATCTTCACTGCTGTTGGTCCGATTCAAACAAGAAAAACGGCAATATGTAGAGAACGAATAACGCTTAAAACTACAACGTGGCCAAAAGGACCTAAGTCTCGGCGGAGTCAACGAAATCGTCAGCTGTCAGCGTAACCTAACCTATGAAGTTGGGTAACGCCATTTTCTATCCGGGCCATTCAGCTGTATGGAGGAGACGTCACCTGTTAGTGACGCGACTGGAATATATCGCCGGGCGTAGCAGCAAAGTCAGTGGACGGCTAAGCGATCCAAGATGGCCGTTGCACAGTATAGCCTGCACCTGGAGGGGAAAACGGGGGAGTGTGGAAACCGGCGCAATATGAGTCGACCGGCGTAAGTCAGAAGGAGCAGGTGCACTTAGTATTGAGGTACTTGCCATCTTCCAAAAGTTGCCACGTAATACCAGTCATTTGCCAAAAGTCCATAGATCAAACAGAAAAAGATGGTTTCGTTTCGTTACGTTTCGTTACGTTTCGTCACGTTTCGTCACGTTTCGTCACGTTTCGTCACGTTTCGATACATTTCGTTACGTTTCGTTACGTTTAGTTACGTTTCGTTTCGTTACGTTTCGTTACGTTTCGTTACGTTTCGTTACGTTTCGTTACGTTTCGTTTCGTTACGTTTCGTTACGTTTCGTTACGTTTCGTTAGGTTTCGTTACGTTTCGTTACGTTTCGTTACGTTTCGTTACGTTTCGTTACGTTTCGTTACGTTTCGTTACGTTTCGTTACGGTTCGTCACGTTTCGTTACGTTTCGTTTCGCGGACAAAAGGACCTAAGTCTCGGTGGCATGGCACCAGGTGCAAAATGGTCAAAAGGATCTTAGGTGGACAAACGGATAGACAGACAAAAATACAGATAAAAGGACAGGCAGACGGAAAGAGGAGACAAATATACGGTAAAGGATAAAATCATAAAAATTCGTATCTATCTATCGCTAAGTAAGTAAACAATGGCAAAATGCTAGGAAGGGGGAAACCAAAAAGGTATAAACTTTGTAGGAAAAAATACTAAGAAATCATACAGAGAGCAGTGAAGACCTAAGATGATGTAGAAGCCAGTACAGGCCTAAGACGAAGAACAAAAAACTACTGAAGAAGAAGAAAAGGAAGAGTGAAACGTTAAAAGGGTGATATCCGTAGAAATTTATAGAAAAAAGAATGGAAAATCGTAGAAATCTTTAAAGAGCCATAGAATACACGGTGCTGCATTACCAAAGGGGCCATAGTTGGTTAGTACAGAAAATGTAATAACCAAGGAGACTTTACTTTTCTGGATCAATGAATACGGGAAGGTAGCAGTCAAAAGTTCAGTATTTGAGAATAAGTCTAAGAAGTCGTATTGTTCGTATTGTAGTCATACATCATCGTCGTTTCCTTATTACTTACAAGTACAATAAAAATACTCTACGTTTATTGTCGATAGTAAAAAGATAACAAAATACTCTTCGTCCATTATCGTATGTAAACCTGCGCAGTACGTTATTGTCGTGTCATCGTCTTAATCTTTATTAAAAATAAATACAACAATTACAATATATACCATCTTCGTTTGTACTCGATTATTTTCGCATTTAAGATTTACAACCTGGAAAATCATCTGTCAAACATTTATTATTACCATCTCTTTTTTTTCAAGCTATCAACCTAAAAAATATCGCAGCTATCCAACCATTGTCATCTCTACAGGTTTTTGTATGTCTATTCAATATTCTTTTTAACCTAAAAATATGGCATCTGTCATCTGTCACTATTAAAAAACGTTTGTACTCACTTTTTTCGTATATTATTATTTAGTTTCAGTATTTTTGCATCATCTTCTGTCTCGTATGACTCGTTAAATCCAATAAAAAGGCCTCATTCATTTTTAGAAAGTAATTATCGATTGCTTTTATATTTAGCATTTCTATCCTAAAAATATGACATATGTCATCTGTCACTATTAAAAAACGTTTGTACTCACTTTTTTCGTATATTATTATTTAGTTTCAGTATTTTTGCATCATCTTCTGTCTCGTATGACTCGTTAAATCCAATAAAAAGGCCTCATTCATTTTTAGAAAGTAATTATCGATTGCTTTTATATTAAGCATTTCTATCCTAAAAATATGACATCTGTCATCTGTCACTATTAAAAAACGTTTGTACTCACTTTTTTCGTATATTATTATTTAGTTTCAGTATTTTTGCATCATCTTCTGTCTCGTATGACTCGTTAAATCCAATAAAAAGGCCTCATTCATTTTTAGAAAGTAATTATCGATTGCTTTTATATTTAGCATTTCTATCCTAAAAATATGACATCTGTCATCTGTCACTATTAAAAAACGTTTGTACTCACTTTTTTCGTATATTATTATTTAGTTTCAGTATTTTTGCATTATCTTCTGTCTCGTATGACTCGTTAAATTCAATAAAAAGGCCTCATTCATTTTTAGAAAGTAATTATCGATTGCTTTTATATTTAGCATTTCTATCCTAAAAATATGACATCTGTCATCTGTCACTATTAAAAAACGTTTGTACTCACTTTTTCCGTATATTATTATTTAGTTTCAGTATTTTTGCATCATCTTCTGTCTCGTATGACTCGTTAAATCCAATAAAAAGGCCTCATTCATTTTTAGAAAGTAATTACCGATTGCTTTTATATTTAGCATTTCTATCCTAAAAATATGACATCTGTCATCTGTCACTATTAAAAAACGTTTGTACTCACTTTTTCCGTATATTATTATTTAGTTTCAGTATTTTTGCATCATCTTCTGTCTCGTATGACTCGTTAAATCCAATAAAAAGGCCTCATTCATTTTTAGAAAGTAATTACCGATTGCTTTTATATTTAGCATTTCTACCCTAAAAATCTGACATCTGTCATTCATCACTATTAAAAACGTTTGTACTCACTTTTTCCGTATATTATTATTTAGTTTCAGTATTTTTGCATCATCTGTCATAAAAAATCCAATATAAAAAGTCCCATTCTTAGACATTTAAATACACTTTTTCATTAATTACTGACATTTCAGTATGGTATCTTCGCTTATATTGTATCTTTCATTATCCTAAAAATATGACATCAGTTGTTTTTTCAACCCAAAAAGATAATAGCTATCGTTAAAGACATCTGTAAACCTTTGTAATCACTTTTCCCCTAATTATTGACATTCATTTGTTACGATATTCTTACTTATTTAGTTGCTGTATATTTCTACAAAAATAAGACATCAGTCAGTAAATTCGGTTAGTATCAGCACCACTAGGTTATTTTATACTTTCTTCTATCTATGCTATCTTCATAGTATTCTCATTTTTGTTTTTAATTACATCTCTCATTAAATCCATTAGTATTAAAACTTTTGTACTCACACATATTTTCGTTTTCTGTTTTTAAAAGATTTCTATATAATAATTATCGCTGAGACGTTGTTCAAAGCAATATTATCATTTCTTGCGGTTACATATCCGGTAAAAAGTCAACATATTGTTAGATATCTACGATGTATTATACGACAAAAATATATATACAGGGAAATATCTATCTAAAAGTATACACAGTGTAATAACAAAATTAATTATAAAGGCTACCGAAAATGTTTTAAATACATACGTTTTGAAAACATCAAAAATAAGAAAAAGAAAAGAAAATATCTATAGGCAATCTGTAGACAGATATCAATACCAATGCTAATAAATGTAAGTTTTCAATCAACAAACTCTTATTTACTTTTTGTACGACTAATTCTAATGTTAGATTTCATTCAAAGTACAACAAGTATAATTTTCTACGGTCAAAGCTAAGTTTTCATTCACAAGCTCATGCAATATGAAGAGTATGAAGGACTTATACGAGAATATTTATAACAAAACATGGAGCTTAAATCATATAAAATGACAGATGCATCTTCAAGTATCATTGTCAAAAAAAAGTTTATATTTACTAGAACATTTTTCGCAGGAAGTCACTAACGTAAAACAGAATCCTTCCTGATATAAAATCATATCAAAACATTAAGTTAAAAGATAAGTTTTGGTAAAGCAGCATTCTGCAAATATTAATGTCGTCAAAATTTATATTAGCAGAAGTTTTTATAGAAATTGGAATAATAAAACTAGGGTTTAGAGCAATAATTTCTACATTCGACTGTTCCTTTAAGGTATCTTGCAACATTGTTCATAAATGATTTCAAACGGCAAAAATCGTCAAAAACGCCGAAAAACGCCAAAAATGGCAAAAACGTAAGGTGTATGCTTCTACAAGTAGAAATCACATCAGCGTCGTTCGTTTTCGTTCATTATCATATCGTAGTTACCATTGTTTGGATATTTAAACAAAGATATATCTGAAGACGAGCTGAAGATATAATCAGGTGAAAAGGTTTAGGAAATTTAATAAGCAGTTGATACAGAATAATATCGTTTTCTGTTAAACTCTAAAGCATGAGCTCTATAAATTCTATTATATTTTAAAAAATAGTACGCAGGAATAATAAATAAAAAAGGATATTAATGTTATCAAGAAAGTTAATGCCTTACGTTATTTAAGAAAAGCGTAAAGACGTTAAATCTGGTTAATATGCACAAACAAAAACCAAGATAAAATACGAGGGCCTCTCTCTACATACTCAACGCATTTGAATATTTGTAAATCAGAAATATAATACCTACATTACAAAAGTATATGTCTAAATCCATCATATCTTTATTGCTATTGGACCGATTCAAACGGAACAAACGGTTCAGATGTAGGAGGAGCAACATAGATTAACGTTGAAGACAAAAACCATGTGCAAAGTTAGAAGGTCCTAAGTATCGGCTATTATCGGATAGAATTAAACAGGAAAAAATTACATTGTAACGAAAACGCGACGTAAATTAACGCTGAAAAGAAAAATTAGGCGCAATAGCAATAATACCAAAAGTCCATATGGTAAATAAATACTTAACCAATGAACCTGACAATAATAAATCTTGATATAAAAAGCTGGCATACTATTTGACAACGGTAGGCATTTGATTGGACTCGAATTATCTTCTTAGTTCCTCGTTTGTTTATTCTGTAACTTAAAAAACAATCAATGACTTAGAAAGGTACTAAACAAATTTCTATTGTTACAACTGTCATTCGGTGTTAAACACCGCTCACCTTTATTAGTATTGATCATATTTGTACTAAATTTAAACTGGTATTACGTCATTCATTGTATCTTTTTGGTATTTTTGGAATTATGACTCATATTCTAGCGAATTCTAAAGTAGAGAAGAAAAGGACTTAGGTGTGTATCACGTGGTTTGATTCAAACGGAAAAACGAGGGAGGGAGAGAAATTACCGATGCAGAGAAAAAATACGCGCAGTGACCTACGCCTATTATTGATTATCGAGATGTCTAGCGAAGAGAATAAACGTAGAACTGAAGAGTTTACAGAAAAAGTTCAAAAACTTAGAAGAGATATAAGATTTTACGAAGATAAAAATTTTTTTGTAAACTATCTAATAGTAACTAACTGTATTTAATATTACTAAAGGCAGATATGATGAAATAACTTTTAATAATAGAGTTTATTTGTAGATTATTTGGAGCAAATGTATGATTAAAGGAAAATTATAGCAATATCATTAAGAGGACGTTGCTGAAACACTATTACAGGTAAAGCTAAAATAATTATAATATTATGTTAAATTATTAGTGGAAAATAAAACGTTATATTATTTATAAAGATTTATTAACAATTAATAAACATTGTATTGTAAACAATAAAAATATTCCTTATATTTCTAGAATTAACAATATGAAATAATAGTAAATTCCAGTGGGTGGATCCACATTAACATTATTGATCAAATAATAACTTCTGGAAAGAGAATGATTAGTCCAAGGAAATAAGTAACGTTAGCCATCACAACTTTATATGTTTCGATAAAAAGAGGCCATTATCATAGTTACGTTTAGATTGTAACTACCCGGTGCTAGAATGGGTTGATGATACTTTTTTGGGAATCGTTGGCTGGTTTAAATGTACTAAACAGGTATACGTTCTATACTTAATTCACTTTTTCTAAATTCGGAAACTGCTTGGTAATCGTAGAAAACTGCTTCAGCTTCATGTTTAACGGCATCACATGCATGTTTTTTAACTTTATAAGATGATAATCACATGGATATATTATGATCCAAGTTGACGCGAAAATTTGTTAATGTTCACCCCCAAATTGATCACCTTCTTTAAAGCCCAGCCACTGTCACGTTCTTGAAACTCCTCAAGCTCATTTAATATGGGGGCAATAACATTTTCATCAAACCAAACATTTAGGTTCGTGTCTCTATAAATTGGTGAATTGAATGTTGTGAAGTACTTGTACTCATTAAGTACACTATCACCCTTCACCACCTCAAATTCTCCACAGAAACTCATATTAACTTTAAACGCATCATCCTTCTTCAATGCAGTCTGGATCTTCCGCTTAAATAAAACCTTAGCATCAGCCAGGAAAGCTTTCGGATCAGTATGTTTTAAATTGGAGATAACCGCAGTGCGGATGCGGCCTTTAAAAGCAGACTTGGAGTCATCCCAGCGGACACGTTCTAGGGCCCCCTCTGCTCGCGATGAAACACCTGCTCCCATCTTCTGCGACGCCTTGATTTGATTACGTATGGTCCTAATGTTACGCATGCAAGCTTCAATGTGCTGTTTCTCTCCAAGCGATGTAGCATACCTCATCGCATCATATAATTTTTTCATGCCCTTCTGGCATTCCCGAAGCCCCTCCCGGGCTACCGCTTCATCATAACTCGCGGTTAGCAGGCCGAGAAAACCAGCAATGTGTCGAATCAAATCCGCAAAGAGTGACATCGTTTTGCAATAAAAAAACCTTATTAAATTTATATAGATTATGTGATTGTAGGAATTAATCAGGTGGTAGTTATTGGAATTACGCACCCTTAAACTTAGGAAAGAGTAGATAATAATGCGTTCACCCAAGAAATCGATACTAAAAAGGTATATAACTGCATTTGAATTTGAATACCAACACTTCGGAAATGGTCACAATACATGCCCAAGTGGTTATGTATGTAGTACGTGGTGATCGGTGCCTCCATCTACAAACGTGCGACGGAACCCGCCTCGACTGGATTCGGTCTGCGATGTATGTTGGGTTGTCATGGGATTGTAGCAAATAAAATAAATTTATGATTCTTAAAGTCTGCTGATCAGATAAGCTGAGAAAGCTAATGATCTTAAAATTACTTGTAATATTCATCTGACATAGATTTGTCGTCTAGATGAGAGACAAGTTTTTGTAGACATTTCAGTTAAAAACGACACTTTGAAATAAAATAAAGCATACTATTTTTTCTATCAACATTGCTAATAAAGTAAATATTCATTCAACAAATCTCTATCAACAGAGATATGAAGAGTATGAAGAACTTCTTAGCGATTACTTGTAACAAAGCATGGTGAGTATATTAAATTATATGAACTACATCATTGTCAAAAAGGACAAGTCTATATCTTATTTACTAGTACATTTTTCGCAGGAAGTCATTAGCGTAAAACATATGTTTACAATCTCGAATAGATTTTTTTCAACGTAAAAGAGGTTAGGAATTGATGACTCCCCCACTCTAAGTGGGGGTTATGTTCATCGGCGCGTCTCCGCGTGGCGGGCCCCCGGGCAGCCGATCGTTCAAAGCGGGGGTTATGTTCACCTCGGCGGCGGAAATCCTCATCGGGGCAATTGAAAGTGCGGTTATGTTCATCGGCGCTGGGCTTTTGTAGCTTTGTTTAGGCTCTTTGAAACTTTTCCTTGAACACCTGCCTTTCTGCGGCTGTGTAATCAAGGCCAGTTTTCAAGAGCCTAAACAAAGCTACAAAAGCCCAGCGCCGATGAACATAACCGCACTTTCAATTGCCCCGATGAGGATTTCCGCCGCCGAGGTGAACATAACCCCCGCTTTGAACGATCGGCTGCCCGGGGGCCCGCCACGCGGAGACGCGCCGATGAACATAACCCCCACTTAGAGTGGGGGAGTCATCAATTCCTAACCTCTTTTACGTTGAAAAAAATCTATTCGAGATTGTAAACATATGTTTTACGCTAATGACTTCCTGCGAAAAATGTACTAGTAAATAAGATATAGACTTGTCCTTTTTGACAATGATGTAGTTCATATAATTTAATATACTCACCATGCTTTGTTACAAGTAATCGCTAAGAAGTTCTTCATACTCTTCATATCTCTGTTGATAGAGATTTGTTGAATGAATATTTACTTTATTAGCAATGTTGATAGAAAAAATAGTATGCTTTATTTTATTTCAAAGTGTCGTTTTTAACTGAAATGTCTACAAAAACTTGTCTCTCATCTAGACGACAAATCTATGTCAGATGAATATTACAAGTAATTTTAAGATCATTAGCTTTCTCAGCTTATCTGATCAGCAGACTTTAAGAATCATAAATTTATTTTATTTGCTACAATCCCATGACAACCCAACATACATCGCAGACCGAATCCAGTCGAGGCGGGTTCCGTCGCACGTTTGTAGATGGAGGCACCGATCACCACGTACTACATACATAACCACTTGGGCATGTATTGTGACCATTTCCGAAGTGTTGGTATTCAAATTCAAATGCAGTTATATACCTTTTTAGTATCGATTTCTTGGGTGAACGCATTATTATCTACTCTTTCCTAAGTTTAAGGGTGCGTAATTCCAATAACTACCACCTGATTAATTCCTACAATCACATAATCTATATAAATTTAATAAGGTTTTTTTATTGCAAAACGATGTCACTCTTTGCGGATTTGATTCGACACATTGCTGGTTTTCTCGGCCTGCTAACCGCGAGTTATGATGAAGCGGTAGCCCGGGAGGGGCTTCGGGAATGCCAGAAGGGCATGAAAAAATTATATGATGCGATGAGGTATGCTACATCGCTTGGAGAGAAACAGCACATTGAAGCTTGCATGCGTAACATTAGGACCATACGTAATCAAATCAAGGCGTCGCAGAAGATGGGAGCAGGTGTTTCATCGCGAGCAGAGGGGGCCCTAGAACGTGTCCGCTGGGATGACTCCAAGTCTGCTTTTAAAGGCCGCATCCGCACTGCGGTTATCTCCAATTTAAAACATACTGATCCGAAAGCTTTCCTGGCTGATGCTAAGGTTTTATTTAAGCGGAAGATCCAGACTGCATTGAAGAAGGATGATGCGTTTAAAGTTAATATGAGTTTCTGTGGAGAATTTGAGGTGGTGAAGGGTGATAGTGTACTTAATGAGTACAAGTACTTCACAACATCCAATTCACCAATTTATAGAGACACGAACCTAAATGTTTGGTTTGATGAAAATGTTATTGCCCCCATATTAAATGAGCTTGAGGAGTTTCAAGAACGTGACAGTGGCTGGGCTTTAAAGAAGGTGATCAATTTGGGGGTGAACATTAACAAATTTTCGCGTCAACTTGGATCATAATATATCCATGTGATTATCATCTTATAAAGTTAAAAAACATGCATGTGATGCCGTTAAACATGAAGCTGAAGCAGTTTTCTACGATTACCAAGCAGTTTCCGAATTTAGAAAAAGTGAATTAAGTATAGAACGTATACCTGTTTAGTACATTTAAACCAGCCAACGATTCCCAAAAAAGTATCATCAACCCATTCTAGCACCGGGTAGTTACAATCTAAACGTAACTATGATAATGGCCTCTTTTTATCGAAACATATAAAGTTGTGATGGCTAACGTTACTTATTTCCTTGGACTAATCATTCTCTTTCCAGAAGTTATTATTTGATCAATAATGTTAATGTGGATCCACCCACTGGAATTTACTATTATTTCATATTGTTAATTCTAGAAATATAAGGAATATTTTTATTGTTTACAATACAATGTTTATTAATTGTTAATAAATCTTTATAAATAATATAACGTTTTATTTTCCACTAATAATTTAACATAATATTATAATTATTTTAGCTTTACCTGTAATAGTGTTTCAGCAACGTCCTCTTAATGATATTGCTATAATTTTCCTTTAATCATACATTTGCTCCAAATAATCTACAAATAAACTCTATTATTAAAAGTTATTTCATCATATCTGCCTTTAGTAATATTAAATACAGTTAGTTACTATTAGATAGTTTACAAAAAAAATTTTATCTTCGTAAAATCTTATATCTCTTCTAAGTTTTTGAACTTTTTCTGTAAACTCTTCAGTTCTACGTTTATTCTCTTCGCTAGACATCTCGATAATCAATAATAGGCGTAGGTCACTGCGCGTATTTTTTCTCTGCATCGGTAATTTCTCTCCCTCCCTCGTTTTTCCGTTTGAATCAAACCACGTGATACACACCTAAGTCCTTTTCTTCTCTACTTTAGAATTCGCTAGAATATGAGTCATAATTCCAAAAATACCAAAAAGATACAATGAATGACGTAATACCAGTTTAAATTTAGTACAAATATGATCAATACTAATAAAGGTGAGCGGTGTTTAACACCGAATGACAGTTGTAACAAAAGAAATTTGTTTAGTACCTTTCTAAGTCATTGATTGTTTTTTAAGTTACAGAATAAACAAACGAGGAACTAAGAAGATAATTCGAGTCCAATCAAATGCCTACCGTTGTCAAATAGTATGCCAGCTTTTTATATCAAGATTTATTATTGTCAGGTTCATTGGTTAAGTATTTATTTACCATATGGACTTTTGGTATTATTGCTATTGCGCCTAATTTTTCTTTTCAGCGTTAATTTACGTCGCGTTTTCGTTACAATGTAATTTTTTCCTGTTTAATTCTATCCGATAATAGCCGATACTTAGGACCTTCTAACTTTGCACATGGTTTTTGTCTTCAACGTTAATCTATGTTGCTCCTCCTACATCTGAACCGTTTGTTCCGTTTGAATCGGTCCAATAGCAATAAAGATATGATGGATTTAGACATATACTTTTGTAATGTAGGTATTATATTTCTGATTTACAAATATTCAAATGCGTTGAGTATGTAGAGAGAGGCCCTCGTATTTTATCTTGGTTTTTGTTTGTGCATATTAACCAGATTTAACGTCTTTACGCTTTTCTTAAATAACGTAAGGCATTAACTTTCTTGATAACATTAATATCCTTTTTTATTTATTATTCCTGCGTACTATTTTTTAAAATATAATAGAATTTATAGAGCTCATGCTTTAGAGTTTAACAGAAAACGATATTATTCTGTATCAACTGCTTATTAAATTTCCTAAACCTTTTCACCTGATTATATCTTCAGCTCGTCTTCAGATATATCTTTGTTTAAATATCCAAACAATGGTAACTACGATATGATAATGAACGAAAACGAACGACGCTGATGTGATTTCTACTTGTAGAAGCATACACCTTACGTTTTTGCCATTTTTGGCGTTTTTCGGCGTTTTTGACGATTTTTGCCGTTTGAAATCATTTATGAACAATGTTGCAAGATACCTTAAAGGAACAGTCGAATGTAGAAATTATTGCTCTAAACCCTAGTTTTATTATTCCAATTTCTATAAAAACTTCTGCTAATATAAATTTTGACGACATTAATATTTGCAGAATGCTGCTTTACCAAAACTTATCTTTTAACTTAATGTTTTGATATGATTTTATATCAGGAAGGATTCTGTTTTACGTTAGTGACTTCCTGCGAAAAATGTTCTAGTAAATATAAACTTTTTTTTGACAATGATACTTGAAGATGCATCTGTCATTTTATATGATTTAAGCTCCATGTTTTGTTATAGATATTCTCGTATAAGTCCTTCATACTCTTCATATTGCATGAGCTTGTTGAATGAAAACTTAGCTTTGACCGTAGAAAATTATACTTGTTGTACTTTGAATGAAATCTAACATTAGAATTAGTCGTACAAAAAGTAAATAAGAGTTTGTTGATTGAAAACTTACATTTATTAGCATTGGTATTGATATCTGTCTACAGATTGCCTATAGATATTTTCTTTTCTTTTTCTTATTTTTGATGTTTTCAAAACGTATGTATTTAAAACATTTTCGGTAGCCTTTATAAAAAATTTTGTTATTACACTGTGTATACTTTTAGATAGATATTTCCCTGTATATATATTTTTGTCGTATAATACATCGTAGATATCTAACAATATGTTGACTTTTTACCGGATATGTAACCGCAAGAAATGATAATATTGCTTTCAACAACGTCTCAGCGATAATTATTATATAAAAATCTTTTAAAAACAGAAAACGAAAATATGTGTGAGTACAAAAGTTTTAATACTAATGGATTTAATGAGAGATGTAATTAAAAACAAAAATGAGAATACTATGAAGATAGCATAGATAGAAGAAAGTATAAAATAACCTAGTGGTGCTGATACTAACCGAATTTACTGACATGTCTTATTTTTGTAGAAATATACAGCAACTAAATAAGTAAGAATATCGTAACAAATGAATGTCAATAATTAGGGGAAAAGTGATTACAAAGGTTTACAGATGTCTTTAACGATAGCTATTATCTTTTTGGGTTGAAAAAACAACTGATGTCATATTTTTAGGATAATGAAAGATACAATATAAGCGAAGATACCATACTGAAATGTCAGTAATTAATGAAAAAGTGTATTTAAATGTCTAAGAATAGGACTTTTTATATTGGATTTTTTATGACAGATGATGCAAAAATACTGAAACTAAATAATAATATACGGAAAAAGTGAGTACAAACGTTTTTAATAGTGATGAATGACAGATGTCAGATTTTTAGGGTAGAAATGCTAAATATAAAAGCAATCGGTAATTACTTTCTAAAAATGAATGAGGCCTTTTTATTGGATTTAACGAGTCATACGAGACAGAAGATGATGCAAAAATACTGAAACTAAATAATAATATACGGAAAAAGTGAGTACAAACGTTTTTTAATAGTGACAGATGACAGATGTCATATTTTTAGGATAGAAATGCTAAATATAAAAGCAATCGGTAATTACTTTCTAAAAATGAATGAGGCCTTTTTATTGGATTTAACGAGTCATACGAGACAGAAGATGATGCAAAAATACTGAAACTAAATAATAATATACGGAAAAAGTGAGTACAAACGTTTTTTAATAGTGACAGATGACAGATGTCATATTTTTAGGATAGAAATGCTAAATATAAAAGCAATCGATAATTACTTTCTAAAAATGAATGAGGCCTTTTTATTGAATTTAACGAGTCATACGAGACAGAAGATAATGCAAAAATACTGAAACTAAATAATAATATACGAAAAAAGTGAGTACAAACGTTTTTTAATAGTGACAGATGACAGATGTCATATTTTTAGGATAGAAATGCTAAATATAAAAGCAATCGATAATTACTTTCTAAAAATGAATGAGGCCTTTTTATTGGATTTAACGAGTCATACGAGACAGAAGATGATGCAAAAATACTGAAACTAAATAATAATATACGAAAAAAGTGAGTACAAACGTTTTTTAATAGTGACAGATGACAGATGTCATATTTTTAGGATAGAAATGCTAAATATAAAAGCAATCGATAATTACTTTCTAAAAATGAATGAGGCCTTTTTATTGGATTTAACGAGTCATACGAGACAGAAGATGATGCAAAAATACTGAAACTAAATAATAATATACGAAAAAAGTGAGTACAAACGTTTTTTAATAGTGACAGATGACATATGTCATATTTTTAGGATAGAAATGCTAAATATAAAAGCAATCGATAATTACTTTCTAAAAATGAATGAGGCCTTTTTATTGGATTTAACGAGTCATACGAGACAGAAGATGATGCAAAAATACTGAAACTAAATAATAATATACGAAAAAAGTGAGTACAAACGTTTTTTAATAGTGACAGATGACAGATGCCATATTTTTAGGTTAAAAAGAATATTGAATAGACATACAAAAACCTGTAGAGATGACAATGGTTGGATAGCTGCGATATTTTTTAGGTTGATAGCTTGAAAAAAAAGAGATGGTAATAATAAATGTTTGACAGATGATTTTCCAGGTTGTAAATCTTAAATGCGAAAATAATCGAGTACAAACGAAGATGGTATATATTGTAATTGTTGTATTTATTTTTAATAAAGATTAAGACGATGACACGACAATAACGTACTGCGCAGGTTTACATACGATAATGGACGAAGAGTATTTTGTTATCTTTTTACTATCGACAATAAACGTAGAGTATTTTTATTGTACTTGTAAGTAATAAGGAAACGACGATGATGTATGACTACAATACGAACAATACGACTTCTTAGACTTATTCTCAAATACTGAACTTTTGACTGCTACCTTCCCGTATTCATTGATCCAGAAAAGTAAAGTCTCCTTGGTTATTACATTTTCTGTACTAACCAACTATGGCCCCTTTGGTAATGCAGCACCGTGTATTCTATGGCTCTTTAAAGATTTCTACGATTTTCCATTCTTTTTTCTATAAATTTCTACGGATATCACCCTTTTAACGTTTCACTCTTCCTTTTCTTCTTCTTCAGTAGTTTTTTGTTCTTCGTCTTAGGCCTGTACTGGCTTCTACATCATCTTAGGTCTTCACTGCTCTCTGTATGATTTCTTAGTATTTTTTCCTCCAAAGTTTATACCTTTTTGGTTTCCCCCTTCCTAGCATTTTGACATTGTTTACTTACTTAGCGATAGATAGATACGAATTTTTATGATTTTATCCTTTACCGTATATTTGTCTCCTCTTTCCGTCTGCCTGTCCTTTTATCTGTATTTTTGTCTGTCTATCCGTTTGTCCACCTAAGATCCTTTTGACCATTTTGCACCTGGTGCCATGCCACCGAGACTTAGGTCCTTTTGTCCGCGAAACGAAACGTAACGAAACGTGACGAACCGTAACGAAACGTAACGAAACGTAACGAAACGTAACGAAACGTAACGAAACGTAACGAAACGAAACGAAACGTAACGAAACGTAACGAAACGTAACGAAACGAAACGTAACGAAACGTAACGAAACGTAACGAAATGTATCGAAACGTGACGAAACGTGACGAAACGTGACGAAACGTGACGAAACGTAACGAAACGTAACGAAACGAAACCATCTTTTTCTGTTTGATCTATGGACTTTTGGCAAATGACTGGTATTACGTGGCAACTTTTGGAAGATGGCAAGTACCTCAATACTAAGTGCACCTGCTCCTTCTGACTTACGCCGGTCGACTCATATTGCGCCGGTTTCCACACTCCCCCGTTTTCCCCTCCAGGTGCAGGCTATACTGTGCAACGGCCATCTTGGATCGCTTAGCCGTCCACTGACTTTGCTGCTACGCCCGGCGATATATTCCAGTCGCGTCACTAACAGGTGACGTCTCCTCCATACAGCTGAATGGCCCGGATAGAAAATGGCGTTACCCAACTTCATAGGTTAGGTTACGCTGACAGCTGACGATTTCGTTGACTCCGCCGAGACTTAGGTCCTTTTGGCCACGTTGTAGTTTTAAGCGTTATTCGTTCTCTACATATTGCCGTTTTTCTTGTTTGAATCGGACCAACAGCAGTGAAGATACGTGCTAAGGCCCCTTTGACATTGTACAAGATTTTTCTCTTTTACGTTAATCGTTCTTTACGTAATGTCGTTTTTCCCGTATAGCTGAGATAAACGCTAAGGCCCTTGTGACATTGCACAGGATTTTTCTCTTGTACATTAATCGTTCTTTACGTAATGCCGTTTTTCCCGTTTAAATCGGACCAATAGCAGTGAAGATACACGCTAAGGCCTTTGCGGCATTGCGCATGTTTTTTATATTCAACGTTCATCATTCTCTACGTAATGTCGTTTTTCCCGTTTAAATCGGACCAACGATAGCTGAGATATACGCTAAGGCCCTTCTGACTTTTCATTTACCTCGTATATTTTTCATTGTTTACGTCAACTATTGCCGCCATCTTGGATTCTCGACGTTATCATGTTTACTGATAACCCAGACTTCGAACTTCGACGCGTGACCTTGAAAGCGACAAAAATTGCCAGAATGAACCTTAGAAATTCCCATGTTAATTTCCATAAGAAAAACGCGATTTTGTTCTAGAATGAACATAGCCCCTTTACTCACGCGCAACCAATTTTAGTCTTCAGTGACCGTTCTCAATATCATTTTTTGTAATTTTATTATTTAGGTTGGTACAGATTATTAATTTCTAAATAAAAAATACCTATTATTAAATAAAATATTGAAATGTAAGAACTATTTACCAGAATAGTGGAGCCATCTTCTAAAGTAATGTTTTTGAAATCTGTCATGTCAACAATAGCAATGTTGAGGTTTGTTCTTAAAGCGTACATATTCATGAATCCAAAAAATGCCAAAATTGATAAAACATACCGCTTGTGTTTCCAAATTTTCCAAATAGGTACATCATATCTAAAATGTCATGGGACAAGTTTGTTACGAATCAACGGCTTACAAAAGCAATTAAAAATGGTAACTATATTCGTCCTATATCGTTCAATAGTTTCTGGACACTTCGTACTCGACAATAGGTTTAGCAGAACATATATAAAAAAGTCGTTTTTTATAAACTCTTTATTACGCCATTTTTTAAATAGGGTTTATTACTGTTATGCAGGTTTTTGGTATCTCAATTTATTTCAACTCAACTTCCATAATAACAATACAACTGATAACATTAACGTATAACCTCTCCCAGCTAGCACCGGACGTCGTTTCACGTTGAATTTTGGTCAAATACGTCGATGCGACTTTTTGACGCAAAAGAAACGTAATTGTGACGTAATTTTCTGGCCAATTTGACACGTAAACACAGTTGTTGCGAACAAAATAAATCCATTTATGTCATTAATGCACTTCGAGTTTTTGTTATTCATTATTAAATGAATAGAAGGTATTTTATACAACATCGTTTATTTAGTGGTCTTTGTGACACCAAAATAAGACGTACTATGACGTTATTTAGGGACCAGTTAGTCACGTTCCGAAATGAGGCGTTAAACTGCGCACGTGTACACGTCGATTCTGTACCTTTATTGTTTTACATTCTATTTATTAATAAAGGTATCTTTAGTGTTTATAATAATTTATGATTATCATTTTAAATCTAGGGATTTTTGGGAATTTTCCTTTTTAGATGAAATTTTATGTCAACGCTGATGAATTCCTTATTGATGACGAACCTATTGGTAAGTACTGCTTTGTCTAGCAAAACTTATTTTTTATTATGAGTAAAAGTCATACTTTTGTGACAGTGTTGTAAGTACATTTCTTTTATTCCGAACAGTTTTTTCTTCAAATGTCAATAATTGTTTTTCACAATTAAAATCTCATCTTTACCATCAAAAGAGCTTGGGAGTAAAATAACTTTTCCTCTTACCAATGTATACCTCGTAAAAATAATATTTCTTCATTTCATTAATTATAAAAAAAGTCAGGTTAACCTGGATTAAAATTCACAATTTTACATCACTTTAAAAATTAGCATCATAAAATTATTATTAAAATATTAGGTTTTCGACCTATGAAGAAAAACTAAATTTTCTGTTAGCTAGGAGCATTTCTAGCACTCTTTAGTGAGGAGCATATTTAAGTTTTTCCTTGATTTCTCTTGACAGATCTGGTTTTATTTATCTTGTTTTTGAAAGAGTAAAACCAAATTTGGTAGATTTTCACTTTTATTTTAAAAATAAATTTTTTTTTTTTTTTAAAAAAAAAAACACTAACATGACATATGTTTCGAAGTACAACTTCTTAGCTGAAAATCATTCTTTTACAGACAACTTTGAAATTTTACATGTAGAAAATAAGAGCCTTAAATTAAACCATTTAGAAACACTTGAAATAAATAGATTTAAAAATTCAGATAACTTACTAAATGATCAATTAGATATTAATAATTCACCCTTATTAAATCTCTTTCCCAGTTTTCTGTGAGATAATCCCGGTAATGGGCTATCTTATTGTTATCTGATGTAATTAGGTAATTATAATATCATTACCTAAGTACCCTTATTTACTTTAAATAGTTAGTTTATTTTGTAATGTTATTGATGTTTTCTTAAGTACTTTGTTTTGTTAAATTATTTCGTATATATATTGGATACCGAATTGTAAATAGTCACATTTGAAAAAGAAGTTGTACTTCGAAACATATGTCAAGTTAGTGTTTTTTTAAAAAAAAAAAAAAAAATTTATTTTTAAAATAAAAGTGTGAAAATCTACCAAATTTGGTTTTACTCTTTCAAAATTAAATGGATTTTCATCAAGTAAAGGCCGAAACAATAAATAATTATCTTGTTTTGTGTATAAGTTGTCAACCATCAAATATATCACTTTTGTGAAAGCTTAATAATAAATGCATTTCTGTCTTTCTCAGTCATTGCTAACTCTATTTTTTGGCTCACATTTTATTTAAATAATTAAGTTTCTTGTAGTTATAACTATTATATTTTGTTTTAGAAACGAAACGAAAATTTAATAAGGATACCATTGAAGCTGCTCCAAGCCTGTATATTCAGAATGATTTGTTGAATATCTGGACACTGCTAAATAGTTTTTTTTTTAATTTATACATTCTAAGAAGTAATGATTATTTAGTTAGTATACTTACTATGTTTCAATTCAGAAATTTTATGCAGTAACCTATCTTTTTTTATAAAACATTTTTTTATAAAACGTTTTTTTATAAAAAAATTTTTTTACTAATTAAACATTTTTAAATAAGTATTATGGTGTTTTTTTGGACGTCTAAACACGTTACCTGGTGACGTATTTATCTGACGCCTTTGATCTGTGCTATATTGCCGTCATAATCACGTCATCAGCACGTCATAAATTGGTGATTTCGACGTAAAATGTGATATGTATTTCACGTGAAAATCATGTGTCTGTGCTAGCTGGGCTATCATAAAACTGATTGTCTGACGTCAGGATCACCAACTTATATAGCTCGATTTATCTAGAACCTTCTCGAACTATCAAGATTATTCTTGACATAGAATGACATTTTTTGAATATTCCCCCTTCTTCTTTTACTCGTACCTTTACTTAAGACGACCGCAGCACACTCAGGGAGCTGCGTAACAGTACTCCCTCCTCTCTAGTTATTCACCTCGAATAACTTGATTACTGGGACCTAATTGGAGCTAACGGGGAGAATCTAAACCACGGTATGGCGCTAACTTTCCAATGTGAACTACCTTAGATTTACTTCCCGCTGACAGCTGAATGCGGTAGATCAGGTCGTTGATTTTTCTTAAGGACGGAGTAGAGGCATTCCCAGTTCCGTTGCGATTTCTAAAAACGTCTCCCCCGGTGCTTGGGATTGTACAGTAATACTGGGTCGCCTCATTCCCTGATTCTCGATTTATAGAACGAGCCCTGCTTCTACAAGGTTCTTTGAAGGTGTCCGATTCTTCCACAATTGAAACATCTCCTGCTTCCATTTTGGCTGTTTCGTTGCATATTTTGCAAGATATTTAAGACTTGCGAAAGGGTAGGTTGGGGGATAGCATCAGTATTGGCCTATTCACTTTCCTGGGATTTATTTTCTCTCACTTTTGCGCGAGAGGATCTGGATATTAGTTTAACCGCTTCATATTCCTGGGCTGCAATCAGTCTCTTCCTCAGCGTTTTATGATGTTGTAGACGAAAAGGTTGTTGCATTTTTACATCTTGTAGTCCATCAATGAATGCCTGTGTGCCGATTTATTCTTGGAAATCTTTGGGCGCCTGTGGATAGGCCAGATGAATCAATCGTTTTATATCGGCCTCGAATTCCTGTAGACTTTCATTATGTTTCAACGCTTGGACGAGAGATAAATAACTGGGTTCCCCTTGGGGAAGAAACTGTAAAGATTGCTGCCTGTCCGCGAAGCCTATCAATGAAATTGACATCTCTTGCTCGGCCCAGCTATTGGCTCTAGCTGCAGCTTTAAATTGAAGTCGATACATTTCCCATGTCGTCTGGCCATCAAACGTGGGTTGTTTAAGGATCTTGCTAATATGGTTCTGTGTAACTGGGGTTTGAATGTGACTTGGTTTGGCTGTAGATGAAGACAAGGTGATGTTTTTAGCTTTAATGTTGCTTACCGAAGCTTGGCTACGAACTCTTATTTTTATTTCAACTATTTCAGTTCTAATTTGCCTTTAGAACTCTACCCTAGCCTTTTCCTTTTGTTTTAAATTCTCTCGTTGTTGTTCTAAATTAGTTTTTAAATGCTCTTGTTGTTGCTCTAAAAGATCTATTCTAATTTTAAGATGACCAACCTCTTACTTTAAGGTTTATTGGATTTGTAGCAAATCGTTTATAATTTTAATCACTTCTTTTCTACGCCTCTCTTCCTCCTTTTCTATTTCTTCCTTTTTGTGCCTTTCATTTTCCTTCTCTTCTTTCTTCCTACGCCTTTCCTTTCTTTCCTTCCTTCTTATGCCTCCCCTCTTCCTCCTCTTCTTTCTTCCTACGCATTTCCTTTTTCTCTTCTCGCCTTACTCTCTCATCTTCCATCTTAAAAAACCATACTGGTGGGCCTGAAGTAACCATGCCTGCTTCGTACTCAATGGATCTAGTATTTACCATAAACTTCGACTTTTTATCCTACCGCTGTCACAATGTTACACTGATTTTTGATATCTCAATTTTAACTCAACTTTTACAATAACAATACAACTGAAAACATCAACTTATAACGTATATCATAAAACTGATTATATATAAGTAATTCCCAGGAAATTCCCCAAACAAATCTCAATAATGAAAATAATTTTTGAACCCCGAAGGTGAAAACAAATTTAATGTAAAAATAAAAAATGTCTGCCAGCGGAGGACTCCAACCCATTCCTATTTTACGCACAGGGCTCTAACCAATTGAGCTATCGACATAATAAATTACAAATTGTCAAGATGAATATAAGATTTCGAATCCAACCTCGCGTTTCATAAAATTCTCAATTCTTCAACAAATTACTGTACAGCATCATCTGAGGAAACATGTAACCGCATTGCAGACACTTCCTCAGGTCGTCTGAAAAACATTAGCTTTCCAATATACGTTACATTGCAAAAAATCGTAGTAAATATCCGAAAAAATAGAATGAAAAATTGCAATTTGAAAGTCACTGAGTATGTCGGCCATAGCTCAATTGGTAATAGCGCTGTGCGTAGAACAGGAACAGGTTGGTTCGAATGCCTCCGCGGGCAGAATTTTTAAATTTTTTATCAAATTTCTTTTCACCTCGGATATTCAAAAATAATTTTCATTATTTCGTAGGGGTAATATTGGGATTTGTTTGGGGAGTTCCTGTGAATTTTTCAATCTATTTTATCAGATATTTAATCAATCGATTTTTTCACTAATTATCTACAAGTATTTTATTCATACCAAAATTTATGATTTAAGTATCTGTAAAGTGGGGAGGCTCATCCTAGTGAAAAATTGTAATAAAAGTAAAGGAACTCAGGAAAAGAAAGATTTGTGTAAAGAATTGCGAAATCCTTTAAATGAATAGACATCAAAGAAAGTTAAGTATTTTGAAAAAATCCAAATTAAAACTACTAATATTGAAGGAAATCATTCTGATTAAATATGTTTTAGTATTGACATTTACTTACTTTATAGGATTTTCTAAGCCATTTCCATTATCCATCATTTGTATTTCTTGGACCATTTTTAATTTATTTTGGTACAATAACTTTAAATTATTACAAAAAATTACAAATCCAGTTACACATGTTTAATAACTGTATTAATTAATCCTCATGGAATAAAATCAAGTCTGTGATAACATAACAAAAAGACCATAAAAATGTAAACCATAGGCGGTACATTTCTTAAATATTTGTTAATTCTAAAAATTAAACTCCAAATTTTAAAATAATAGTTATTTACGAATTTATAGAATAATGTGCTTATTGATATTTGCATTTTTACATTTTATTAAGATCTATAGTCTACGGCATCTATAAACTCTTTTATGTTAAAACTAAAACATTAAATTTTTGAAAAAAATACATATTACTTTCTTGGCTACTGGAAAGCAAGTTATTTTATTTATGTCTTTATTTAGTGCGTACACTGTATTTTCTTTGTCTAACTCCTAGTGTAAAACATCGAATCTCGCAAAAATAACTCTCAGAACATAAATGTTGCAAATTCAAGCTTTTTTTGAAAGAATAAATATATTTCTTTACTTCTTCCAAATAATCTATAATGTCTTATTGTGAATTACTTATAGAGAGAGATCTAAGTTGTTGACAGTCTTTTTTGTGGAAGTATATATAAGTCAACTCATTACAGGCATGTTTGATTGCCAATCCAATTGTGCTAGTTTTACAGAATGGTGTCAAAGTTTATACTTGTTTTTTAAGTTTGTATAAAAGTCTTTAAAATAAAGAAATCAATTAAAACACTGACTGAACTAAGACAAAATATAACAATGATTTAGGTTTGGTGAGCTTGGTAATTTCTCCCGAATTTCCCGACCTAATATCTCTTTTCTTTCTTGTGAGGTCATCAGATTAAAATCCTTGTGTTTTTTTTTTTTTTTTTTTTTTGAAAAAAGGTGTTTATTTTAATGATTTATATGCACGATTAAAAAAGAAGTATTAAGTTTAAAATTTCGTATATCTACTGAATGGTGAATTTTGGAGTTTTTCTTAATCTGAATTTATTGTTATATTTGTTCAGTTTTCCTTTAGGACTTGTGACATCTATAATGTGTGTTTGTTAGCTGATTTTAATATTTTTATTAACATTATTATTAGTACACCATTTAATACGATTATACTTTTATATCCCTCAGTTACTTCAATCTGAAGTCACAGAACGTGTTAAATTGATAAATAAATATACGCAAGTAATTTTTTTTATTGCGTACAAATTTTAAATTACATACACTTCAGACATTACTAAGATAATTTTTATTGTAATTGCTAGATGAATATAAAGAATTATAGACATTATTGACAAAAAATACAAAAAAATTAAAAAGAACTTCTTGTGACTAATTTTTTATTGTCGAACTGTTTATTATTATTTATTTATTTATAGCCACAATACAAATTTTTAAAAACTACAATAAAGATATCATACCAGTCAGGAAATAGTGTAAAATTTTTTGTCAATTATAATCATTATTTGTTTTTGCCTGCTGATACTGATACCTGTACAGAGTTGTACTTAACAAGCAAATATAATTTAAAATCAAAAGAAGAATTTACTGATTTAGTTTTTTATTTATGAATTCTTAAAAATGAATAGAAAAATTATGTTTGGAAAACTAATTTAAATCACTACCATCACCCTCATCAGATTCACCGTCTTTTTAAAATGAGATATCATTTTTTAGTGCGTCAAATATTTATTTTTTGAAATGGGGGTGATATTGCTACCCCTTCCGAGGGTCCTAAGCGATTCTTCTTTTGGCTAGTAATTGCTTGTATTAAAAGATATACTTGGTATTAATCTCAAATTGATATCTCATTTTTAAGTGCGTCAAATATTTATTTTTTGAAATGGGGTTGGGATTGCTACCCCTTACGAGGGTCCTAAGCGATTCTTCTTTTGGCCAGTAACTGCTTGCATTAAAAGGTATACTTGGTATTAATCCCAACTTGATATCTCATTTTTAAGTGCGTCAAATATTTATTTTTTGAAATGGGGGTGGGATTGCTACCCCTTACGAGGGTTCTAAGCGATTCTGCTTTTGGCCAGTAACTGCTTGCATTTAAAGGTATAGTTGGTATTAATTCCAACTTGATATCTTATTTTTAAGTGCGTCAAATATTTATTTTTTGAAATGGGGGTGGTATTGCTACCTTTTCCGAGGGTCCTAAGCGATTCTTCTTTTGTCCAGTAGCTGCTTGAATTTAAAAGGTATACTTGGTATTAATTCCAACTTGATATCTCATTTTCAAGTGCATCAAATATTTATTTTTGAAATGGGGGTGGGATTGCTATTCCTTTCGAGGGTCCTAAGCGATTCTTCTTTTGGCCAGTAACTGCTTGCATTAAAAGGTATACTTGGTATGAATCTCATTTTGAAGTGCGTCAAATGTTTATTTTTTGAAATGGGGGTGGGATTGCTACCCCTTTTGAGGGTCCTAAGCGATTATCCTTTTGGCCAATAGCTTCTTGCATTAAAAGGTATACTTGGTATTAATTCCAACTTGATATCTCATTTTTAAGTGCATCAAATGTTTATTTTTGAAATGGGGGTGGAATTGCTATTCCTTTCGAGGGTCCTAAGCGATTCTTCTTTTGGCCAGTAACTGCTTGCAATAAAAGGTATACTTGGTATGAATCTCATTTTGAAGTGCGTCAAATGTTTATTTTTTGAAATGGGGGTGGGATTGCTACCCCTTTTGAGGGTCCTAAGCGATTATCCTTTTGGCCAGTAACTGCTTGCATTAAAAGGTATACTTGGTATTAATCCCAACTTGATATCTCATTTTTAAGTGCGTCAAATATTTATTTTTGGAAATGGGGGTGGGATTGTTACCCCTTACGAGGGTTCTAAGCGATTCTTCTTTTGGCCAGTAACTGCTTGCATTTAAAGGTATAGTTGGTATTAATTCCAACTTGATATCTTATTTTTAAGTGCGTCAAATATTTATTTTTTGAAATGGGGGTGGTATTGCTACCTTTTCCGAGGGTCCTAAGCGATTCTTCTTTTGTCCAGTAGCTGCTTGAATTAAAAGGTATACTTGGTATTAATTCCAACTTGATATCTCATTTTTAAGTGCATCAAATATTTATTTTTGAAATGGGGGTGGGATTGCTATTCCTTTCGAGGGTCCTAAGCGATTCTTCTTTTGGCCAGTAACTGCTTGCATTAAAAGGTATACTTGGTATGAATCTCATTTTGAAGTGCGTCAAATGTTTATTTTTTGAAATGGGGGTGGGATTGCTACCCCTTTTGAGGGTCCTAAGCAATTATCCTTTTGGCCAGTAACTGCTTGCATTAAAAGGTATACTTGGTATTAATCCAAACTTGATATCTCATTTTTTAGTGCGTCAAATATTTATTTTTTGAAATGGGGGTGGGATTGCTACCCCTTCCGAGGGTCCTAAGCGATTCTTCTTTTGTCCAGTAACTGCTTGCATTAAAAGGTATACTTGGTATTAATTCCAACTTGATATCTCATTTTTAAGTGCGTCAAATATTTATTTGTATAAATGGGGGTGGGATTGCTACCCTTTCCGAGGGCCCTAAGCAATTCTTCTTTTGATCAGTAATTGCTTGCATTAAAAGGTATACTTGGTATTAATCTCAACTTGATATCTCATTTTTTAGTGCGTCAAATATTTATTTTTTGAAATGGGGGTGGGATTGCTACCCCTTCCGAGGGTCCTAAGCGATTCTTCTTTTGTCCAGTAGCTCCTTGCATTAAAAGGTATACTTGGTATTAATCCCAATTTGATATCTCATTTGTAAGTGCGTCAAATGTTTATTTTTTGAAATGGGGGGTGGGATTGCAACCCCTTCCGAGGGTCCTAAGCAATTATCCTTTTGGTCAGTAACTGCTTTCATTTAGAGGTCTTGGCATTAATCCCAACTTGATATCTCATTTTTTAGTGCGTCAAATATTTCTTTTTTAAAATGGGGGTGGGATTGCTACCCCTTTCGAGGGTCTTAAGCGATTCTTCTTTTGGCTTGCATTAAAAGGTATACTTGTTATTAATTCCAACTTGATCTCATTTTTAAGTGCGTCAAATATTTATTTTTTGAAGTGGGGGTGGGATTGCTACCCTTTCCGAGGGTCCTAAGCAATTCTTCTTTTGGCCAGTAACTGCTTGCATTAAAAGGTATACTTGGTATTAATCCCAACTTGATATCTCATTTTTAAGTGCGTCAAATATTTATTTTTTGAAATGGGGGTGTGATTGCTACCCCTTCCGAGGGTTCTAAGCGAATCAGCTTTTGGTCAGTAACTATTTGTATTAAAACTTATACGTGGTATCAATTCTGCTTTGATATTTTATTTTTAATAATATGAATATTAAGAAATTTCATTATGAATGTATTATTTTTCATGTATTTATTTTTTTTATTTATTTATATAAGGAAAATAACATTTAAAATACAAACGACCTCAATTTTCAATTAACACATAAAATTGAAATAAACGTACGTATTGCCCTTTTTAACGGGCCACTGTATTGTTCGGGAGTACTCGGTAAACGGGCTACCAGTTTTTGGCTACTAACTTCACACCGGTCTGCTAGCTTAATATTAAACGATACATAGTACAAACAATATATTGGTGGTATAAATTCAGTTTTTTTTTTAATTCTATCTTTGTTTTTTTTTATTTTAGCTTAATATTAACCTAGCAGCATCACGTTCTTTTGAAAACGGCACATGGTAAAACATTTTTATTGGTGGTACAAATTAGTACAAATGAGGCACTAAATAATGTAATAGATTTTAATCGATTCTGCCAGATTAGGAGAGGTCACAAGTTTCACACATCGTGTGGGATTGGTTACTTTCTGCATTATTTATAATTTTTTCACGAAAAAATTTAAAAAAATAAAAGTTTACATTCATGTTCAGCACCGTCAAAATTATTACATATTATTTCCAACTCGACTATATTGTATTGTTCATGTTCATATTATTATAATATTGCCATATCAAGATTTTATTTTTGTTTCTAGTTATTTAAAAAAAAATTGTTCAATTGTATATCAGAAGTGAAACAAATTTTAAATTCTTAAAAGTGTCTTATATTGAATAGAATTGCTTAAAGCGGAACTGAAGTTATAAAACAAAAAACGCAGCCGCTGGTCTTTTAACTGCCACACCCTCAAGTTCAACTGGTTTTTTTTAAGTAGATCACTTTTTAAGATTGAATAAGACATACTTTTTTATAAATATTGGGGGGCGTAGCTCAGATGGTAGAGCGCTCGCTTAGCATGCGAGAGGTACCGGGATCGATGCCCGGCGCCTCCAAATTTTTTTATTTTTGGAGGAAAAATCGTCTATTTTTAAAACAAATTCACATTTTTTTTTTTTAAATTATATAACATACATAATTAATTAACATTAAGATCCAATTGGCACCTGGAATTTTCTATTTGTTTTATATTTCATTACTTGTGTCTTTCATTGCAAATGATATGCATTAAAATTAGGTTGTAGGTATAGAATGTATAGGTTAGAATTATCATATCATATAAGGACAAAAACTATACAAAATGGTATCATAAACAACTTTTGTAGAAATAATTTCCTTCTATGATCATATATAACAGACATATACCTTAATGTAGAAGAATTCCGATGCTCCAACTATTCTCAAAATTAATTAGATTGATTAAATCCTAAGTTTAAAATAGAGGGTGGTCCATTTAACTTGAGACAGCGCGATATCTCAAAAACGGTAAGTTGTTTAAGAAAAAAGTTTAAATAAAAGTTGTTAGGCGTTACATTGACAACTTTTTGAAAGTATTTTCAAGGTTAACTCTCTTTTTTTAAATGGAAATATAATTTTTTTTTTTTTTGTAGAATCTTGTTGTATGTAAAAAAAGCAAATAAGTTTTGTTTAAAGAAATTTTTCATAGAATTGCATCTTCAGTAGAATTTTTTTTTTTATAATAATGAGATGGTTTACTAAAAATGTTTTTTTTCTTACAAAAAATTAAATGACACAATTATCATATCAAACAACAACCAAAAATTTAATGTAACAAATGCTCAAAATGATGACCATCAACTTCAATACCTTTATCAATTCTTTTCGTGAAGCTTTCGTGACACTGAAAAGAGTTTCTCTGTTGACAGCTCTACAAGAATTCTTATGCATTCCATCATATTTTCCGGGTTTGTAGGAACTTCTTGATAAACTGTTTGTTTAATATGGCCCCATAGCTAGGTAGAAATCACAAGGCGTTAGATCAGGTGATCTAGCAGGCCACGCAACAGTGCCACCTCTTCCTATCCATCGATTAATGTACTGTTGATCTAACACTTCACGGGAAATTATGGCATAATGAGCAGGGCAGTTATCATGTTGAAACCACATACCTGCCCTTACTTGAAAGTCCCGATATTTTGGCTTATTCAATGTTCCTTCAATAAAATACGTACCAATCAACATGTCTCCAATAATTCCGCACCACACATTCACGGAACAAGGGCGCTGCTGTTCTACTTCCCTGAACCATCTCGGATTTTCCACACTCCAATAATGCATGTTATGACGATTCACCTCTCCATGGTTTGTAAATGTGGATTCGTCGGAAAATAAAACACGAAGGAAAAAATTCCTATTTATATGTATTTGATTTCGTGCCCACTCACAAAATATCACTCGATTTTCAAAATCATTACCATGAAGTTCCTGATGTAACGAAATATATGGAAGAAATTTGTGCTGCTTTATTATTCTTAGAATACTGGTTTTAGGAATTCCAGAATCTTGAGAAAGTTTTCGAGAAGAAACATGCGGATTCACATCAATACTGCGATTTCATTATTTTCACCAGTAACCGTGACTCGTCGTGTTCTTTTTTTCGGCTGTACACTTCCAGTCTCTGTAGCTGCTTTACAACACGGTAAAAAGACGCCCGGAATATAGCATTTCTATCAGGAAAACGGTCTGCATACAAAGCAACGGGATCCACAACACTTTTTCCACATTCACCATAAAGCAATATCATTTCAACTTTTTGGGCGATCGAAAGATATTCCATATTGGTTACACAATTTACAAGTTAATAATGACTACAGAATTGTACGTTAATAACGAAACAAAGTCTCTTTAACTACTGCTCCTTTATCTCGGCATGATAAAGAAATTCGAAGTAATTTTCAGTAAAAACTGTTTGAAATAAAAAACTCCAACCGATTACTGAATAATTCAAGTTTATTTCAAAGGTGATAACATTATTTACGTTTTTTGTAAGAAAAAATTCATTTGTCGCAAACCATGAATTATTAAAAATATTTGAAAAATAATTAATATTTAATTTTAAGTTGCAATCGCATAAAACAACTTTGTAAACGAAACTTATTTGCTTTTTTCTAGGGAACCAGATTCTGAAATAAAAAATCTATATTTTTATTTAAAAAAAGAGAGTTAACCTTAAAAAAAACCTTCAAAAAGTTGTCAATGTAAAAAAAAAATTCATCATTACATCTCCCCCGTAACGCCTAACAACTTTTATTTAAACTTTTTATTGAAAAACTTACCGTTTTTGAGATATCGCCCTGTCTCAAGTTAAATGGACCACCCTGTATATTTTTCTCTTTATCCACTTTTAAGTGATTGTGGATATTATAGACACACAGACATCATTGCAAAAATGGGAAAAACGAATTCAAGGGACCCCAAAAACAAAGATTATTTGAATACTCGAGGTCGAAAAAATGCACAATTCTCATACTTTTCTAACTGCATACAAGAAAGTAAAAATGTAGCACCATTCTTTAAAAATAACAAATTATTGCTTATCATAAACCATTTTTTAAAGTTGAATTTTCCTTAAAAAAATTGTCTTAAAAAGGTATCTAGATATTTAAATAAAATTAGTCCAGAACAATACTCGTACAATAAAAATAAAAACACAAAAAAATTTTAAAATAATATTTTGTATTACGGGCTCATGGAATCTATTAATAATTAAAAAGGTGAACTTTAAAATATAAAAATAAGGGCAAACTTGTAATGAAAAAATAGATTTATAAAATATAGAACTAAATTAACAATGACTTTTATTACAGAAGCAAAAAAAATACTTTCAAAATAAAATAAATAAATGAAAATAGCTCTAAATATCTTTGCAAAGGAGTGGCAGTAAAAAAATGGACCTGTAAAACTGAAACAGTAAATTTTTTTTTAATTTATTTAATTCTCATCATATCCAGAGTTCATGCATACCTACCTTTTCCTAGACGCGATGGAAATTATAAAAAATGCATTAGAGAAATTTTAACATTTTTCAAAATACTCCTTGCTCTTTAGCCCGTTGGATCACTATTTTAATTGAGCTGAGTAAAAAGTTTGAAATTTTACTAATGAAATATTTGTGGCAAATTTTGTAAATAAATTGTCGAGGTCCGTTTAGGATTTGGTAATTTATACTTGCAATAAGTATCGGGTTGGGTTGTCGATCTACCAGTCAAAAGACCGGTAGGCTCTCGTTCAAGCAGTGGGCCCTCGTTTAAAAAGTTGGCCCTCGTTTAAAAAGTTCGCCCTCGTTTAGGCAGTGGGCCATCGATCAGGCAGTGGACCCTCGTTAAGTAAGTGAGCCCTTGAGAACAACAAATGCGAAGAAACCCTCAGAAGAAGTATCAGTGCTCTACAGGGATTCGGTCCATGGAAAAAAATGGTTGGCCCTTTTCTTTTCTGACCGGTAGGCCCTAGAGGTCCCAATCCGACATTGCTTGCAATCATCTTTATTGTAAACACTAATTTTACAAATAGATCAAGATAATTATATGTTAATAATTATGTAGAATTCTGCAACAACGACATATATCAGCCCCTACATGGTAATTGAATAGAAAGGTAATGTATCAAGAAAAACAATGACGTCACGAGTGACCTTTTCCGTGTGACTAAGTTTTTCAGGATCGCGGCAAATTAACGTGTAGCTACTCATGGTCGATTTTATTTATAGGTTAGAATTTATAGGTCAGAATTTATAAGTTAGGATTTATAAGATAGAATTTATCTTTGAATATAAAACCCCAGGAAGGAGCGATGTGCATATTTACAATATGACAAAAGTGCGTTGAAAGTGGCCATCTTGCAGGGCCAGGAATGAGTCATTGCTGTCAAGTCGTTCATGACATTAGGTAGTTTTGGTGTGTTTTTAGCTTTTGTGTTCAAAGGTTTTTAGTATTTTTCGTCCTTAAATCAAGTGATATTTTACTTTTTATAATAAAAAACAATAGTTTGTGTTAAAATAACGTGCTTGCAATAGGTCAAAATATTGTTTTTGCCTATTTTACAAAGAAACAATTATGGTTAGCTGTGCAGCGTGTGGCTCTTTAAAGACTCTTAAAAACAAAATTTTAGGGATCACATTTCATCAGTAAGTACTTTTATTTGTTAAATCTGCAAAAATTTAATTATTTTTTATTTTGGATTACTTTCAAGGTTGTCTCAGGCAGCCATAGGCGTCCCCAAAATATTTTTAGTTTGTTTATTATTCTCCATTTCAGTTATTTTTTTATTTTATTGTTTTACTCTTATATTCTTTTTTTATGTTTTATTGACAAAATAATATGCGCCTGATGTGATTATCACGTTAAAGAAAAAAATGTATTTTTTTAATATTAATTTATTAAAGATATTTTAAATAAAATCAAGATTTTCTTTGATTTTAGCTTTTCTAAAAGTGGTCCGAATAGAGAAAAATGGATTGCAGGGCCGCCAAGAGCCAGGTCGGGCCCCGCGACAATTTTATAAAAAATTAAGCTCCTTTAATATCACATTCCTAAATAAAAAGGTCCTTTCTCTTGTGCTCTTGTGGCTGCCGGCCCCCCACTTAAGCCCGGGCTCTGGGAATTAGTCCCGGCTACCCCCCCTTTTTTTTTCGGCCCTGATGGATTAACTTTGTAAACAAACTAGGATAGATGCCATTAGCTAGTAATGCTTTGATCGAACAGTGAGAAAAGTGAGATTGTTTCCAACTTCTACTCCAACAATAAGAGTGGATCGTTTAAAATTTGTATGTAATCGTAAAACTTACCTATGTAAAATTGGACTTTTATATCTAAGTAATTAAATATTTATTTTCACTTGTAGGTGAGGACATTTAACCCACGTCACACAAAAACTGTAAAAAATGAGGATAAAAATATATTTTCAATTCTTAAAAATAGTTATCAATGGACCCCAGGCGTACCAGGACCATCTAAATATACCTACTTAGTGATACCCTGGCTATGATCCCCACATCTATTCGGTTACGTACTCCTTCACCCTCTCCAGGCAAGTCATCTACATGTGAGACAACTGTGGATACATCCCGCAAAAGAATTTTAAAATGGAAGAATTATTGTGAATTGCAGCATAAGGATATTATAAAAAACGTTAAAATTAGAAAATTGCTAAAGAAAATTTGGAGGTCATTATTAATCGTTTTTAAAATTAAGTAAAATATTTTTTTATGTCATATTAAAAGTCAAATAATAGGACTGTCAAAAAACGAAATACCCTTTCCATTTACGTTCAATTCCAAACTACATTTTAATATCTAGAAAATAATTTAAAAAATTAAATTTCTACTACGAATTTCAAAATATATTTGCTCAATTTTTTAATATTTTATTAGTAAAATAGTTTTTATTTTTGTTCTTTTAATTTGGAAAAAAGAAATAAGTACAAATTGTTGTGACACACAAATTAGTAATTTTGGGTCATTTCGGACACATCAAAACATGCAACTAGTCCCGGTCATTAAATTATGGTTATGAATAATATTATTAATAATAACATAAACGTTTATCCTATTAAGATGTGTTTGTCTTTAATTTTGAATAATAATTATCGCACGCCTCTGTCAAAGCGGAAATGATCGTCCGCCATATGCGCTAGTTCAGTGATGATGTAATTATGGTTCCACTGACAATTAAAGTGACAGTAGATTTTTTGAGTGCGTTTTGTTCGTTTTGTTTACCTAAATTATATCGTTTTTTCACTTTTATAAATATATTCCTAAAGTAAGTAGATAATATGCGTCAAATATACAATCGTTTAGTTACCAATTACATACCTTTAAACTATTTTTTATGACCTGTAAAAAATATTTAGAAATAAACTAAAAACAGTAAAAACGTATATGTCAAATTTATTGATGTTTTTGTTAAAAGTTTGGTTAGAATTAAATGTCAGTGGAACCAAAATGACATCACCCTGAACTAGCGCATTGAAGGGCCAACTTGTCAACTATTACTTTAAAATCAGCTCCTTCCTGAGGTTTTATATTCAAAGGAATTTATAGATTAAAATTCATAGGTTAAAATTTATGGGTTAGAAGTCTTACGCTTGGGTTAGAAGTCTTAGGCTTAGATAATATATTGACAGATAGGCTACCCCTGTACAAATCTATACAATGTTGATGTCGCTCTAATAAAATCATTGTTTCTTCTTCTAATGCAGGCTTTCTCGCTCATATTAGAATCTTCAGCAGTAGCGTACGTAAACGGATTGCATTGGGTTATTTTAAATGTGAAAATAGTGACTGCAAATAAATTAATAAAGTACAAAATATCTATACCTGTTGAAGGGCTATACAATGGCAGAACTAAAGAAATACATACTCATCTCACTCATCCTAATTGTGTCTGTAATGTTTAATTTCTGTTTCGTAATTTTAAAGGAGTACTGTTGGCAACAAAAAAGTCTTCGTAATGACCGATTTTCTAAAGTGTAAAGTTACCAAAATATCTAGGTTTTCTGAAATAGGTATTCATATACAATTTAATGTATCAGCTTAGATCAAATACAATGTTTGATTTACTTCTTAATTAATGGTAACTCAAATTTTGTTGATGAGAATTTCAGAATCATACCTTGAACTTAATATTGAAGTGTATGAGGTACGTTTGTTCAAACTATAACTTCTTTTATTTGTTGACAAGTTTAATACTCTTAAAGAAGGCCAATAATCAAATAATTTAGTATCTGAAGAAATTACTATACTAAAAACATTTAAACATATTATTGGTTCGCCAAATTTATTAAACACAATACATTCTCTTTTTTTTAGGTGACATAGGTTCACCACTACTATTTTTTTCCTACTTTGTTTGTGTAATACAAAGTTCCTAAAAAGTAAAGATACAATTTTTAAAAGTGCTCGATATTATTTAGAAACGTACAAACTTATAAATATATTTGTTGCAGCAATCCGTCCTCTAAAAAGTGCATTGAACAAATGTAATATATTCGTTTAACTTCAGTCCATTCAAGTGCCTCTAACCATAAGTTTCTTCTAATTCGTATTTTAGAACACTAATAAAAATTTTATTTTTTTTTAATATTTTATTTTATTTTCCTTTTTTCTCCTAAAACGACGCCCATGTTCTTCGGTAAGAAATAATATTAACGAGTGAAACGTAAACTCACTTCCTCTTTTATATTTAAAATCACATAAAACACAAGTCTTTTCCTAGTATAAAATAAACCCTACAAATCAAAGTCACTTTTAACACCACCATACTTGAACGAATTTAAGTAAAAACTTAAAAAATGTCTAAAAATAACTGGAAAAATAAATATAGAGAGAGATATTAATCTATTTCTCTTTAATTAGAATCTTTCATGCGATATCAAGGCGACAAAAAAATTGTTTACTGTCCCTCTTACGTTATAATTTACAGGTCAGAATTTGTAGTTTAGAATTTATAGGTAAGAATTTATATGTTATAATTTATAGGTTAGAATATATAGGTAAGAAATTATAGGTTAAAATTTATATTTTATAATTTATAATTTATAGGTTAGAATTTATAGGTTAGAATTTATAGGTTAGAATTTATAGGTTAGAATTTATAGGTTAGAATATATAGGTAAGAAATTATAGGTTAAAATTTATATTTTAGAATTTATAGGTAAGAATTTATAGGTTAGAATTTATAGGTTAGAATTTATAGGTTAGAATTTATAGGTTAGAATTTATAGGTTAGAATTTATAGGTTAGAATTTATAGGTTAGAATTTATAGGTTAGAATTTATAGGTTAGAATTTATAGGTTAGAATTTATAGGTTAGAATTTATAGGTTAGAATTTATAGGTTAGAATTTATAGGTTAGAATTTATAGGTTAGAATTCATAGGTTAGAATTTATAGGTTAGAATTTATAGGTAGGAATTTATAGGTTAAAATTTATAGGTTAGAATTTATAGGTTAGAATTTATAGGTTAGAATTTATAGGTTAGAATTTATAGTTTAGAATTTATAGGTTAGAATTTATAGGTTAGAATTTATAGGCTAGAATTTATAGGTTAGAATTTATAGGTTAGAATTTATAGGTTAGAATTTATAGGTTAGAATTTATTGGTTAGAATTTATAGGTTAGAATTTATAGCTAAGAATTTAAAGAATAGAATTTCTTTGATTGTGTATAACATTTAAACTCCTATCAAAGAGAAGTATTTATTTTGAATGTTTTATATATTGTTTGCTTTCTAAACTTCTTATTGTAATAAAAAAAGTTTTATTTCATGTTGATATATCATTGAGGAAAATATTTAGAGATGCAAGTTTTTATATGCAATGTCTTTTAACAGGTTGTTTTCCTTGAGATTGAATTATCAACATGAAATAACTGTTAAAGTAGTGATAAATAAAGAAGATTTAAAAGGTTTGTATTTTTAGAATCAAAACATAAAATATAGTTTTAAGGCATATCCTGAATGACTGTGTGATGCAACAGTTAAACCTAATATTTTAAAAATGCCTTTTTATTTATTGGCAGTTAGACACATGACAAATATTTTTAAGAAAAATAACAAATCTTGGAATGAAACTGTTGCCATATTTACTGAGAAATATTTTAAAGAAAGGACAATATTTATAGAAGAATTTCCTAAATCTAGAGCTCCCTTTGTCTTATTCATACACTCTTCATACACACTTCACATCGCGTGTGAAACCATCAATATAATTTAAGAACAAAGAATCATGGTCCTAGAACTTCTTCAAAAATTAGCATAAAAAGAATATTTGTAAATTAAAATGCTCAGATAGATAATATATCTATTTATTTAAAAAAGTAAATAATTACAATAAAAATTGGCACTCAATATTGTATTGTGTCCTAAAAAGAGTAAACATATTTAATTAATTCTTATAAAATTATTATCTATATTTTTAGGTGTTATTCACATTTCAGAACGTTTAAACTTATACGTGATAACTGATAAGTAACATGTATGGAGGCGCTTGGATTTATACCGCCCGGACGAATATACTTTCCGCACCAGTTGTCCGGGCGTTATTTTACCCCCAGATATTTACTGCAATTCTGCTATTTATCCAAGCGACCGGATGAACAGACATTCCCTAAAAATTATATCTCAAAATGAAGATTTTATTTTTTGTTCTGTTAGGCACAATATAACGAAAATATTAGAGGCAAGTCAATTAAAAAATTTTCCTTGTTTTTTGTAAGGTTCGTATGACTGGACTATCCTTATATAATATTATATTATAATTATCAGGATTTTATTTTTGTTTCTAGTGCTATATAAAAAAATAATGTGGAATTTTGAACTAAAAGAGAAAAAAATGTAACTTTATGTTAAATGGAAATAATTAAATTGAAATTATTGAGATTACATAATAAAAAACGTAGTCGCTAATCTTTTAACTGCCACACCCTCAAATTAAACTGGTTTTGTTAAGTAGATCACTTATTAAGAATGAATAAGACATAATTATTTATTAACATTGGGGGGCGTAGCTCAGATGGTAGAGCGCTCGCTTAGCATGCGAGAGGTACCGGGATCGATGCCCGGCGCCTCCATTTTTTTTGGGGGAAAATCTTCTATTTTTAGAACAGTATTACATCTTTTTAATATAATACAATATCATATGAATAAAGAAAATGACATTTTTTGAAGCGAGAGATTATTTACCAAGGTTGGTAATATTCGCGAAATACTCAAAACAATAAAGTGTATATATTGTTAGAGTCTTATTTATTAAACGTTAAAATAAAACGCACGTAAATAAATCAGAAAAAAATATCGCCCGAACAACATAATATCACACTCTATTCGTTTTACCTAAAATCAGTCTTTTTATAACCCAATAATTATTCATTATGTACTTATATAGACTCATGAGCTGTCGGCGATAAATAATTCGCCTTACACCTTCTACAAGATGTCGCTCGCATATAGGTTGTTGCTATTAGTCGGCCACTGCTACCAACTCCTCCTCTCGAGGAAACGTCTGCTCTTCGGTACATTGCGCAAGTCAACCGATACGAAATCACAGTTATTACCTATTTATAGATATCCGAGTAGCTAGTACTAGCTGTAAATCTAACTTTTTACATCTTCAGCCTCGTATTAAAATTGTAAGCACGTTGCTTCTTAATGGTACGTTAGCATGTTGATGCACTTTGCTCTATACTAGCACGTTGCTGTTGAAGCACTTTGCTTCGTAAGAGCACGTTGCTGTATCGAAGCACTTTGCTTTGTTAAAGCACGTTGCTATGTCGAAGCACTTTGCTTTGTTAGAGCACGTTGCTATGTCAAAGCACTTTGCTTTGTTAGAACATGTAGCTCTATCGAAACACTTTGCTTCGTAAAAGCACGTTGCTGTATCGAAGAACTTTGCTTCGTAAAAGTACGTTGCTGTCGAAGTACTTTGATTCATAAGAGCACATTGCTGAGTTAAAGCACTTTGCTTCGTAGCAGTATTCTTTGAACCTTCACTATTCTCAATGCTCTCACTTCTAGGGGTACATGGTTTCAGTTGATCTACAGCACGCAGACACCACTACATAAGTTTTGCGGTCTATCCGCTCTAGACATGTCTTCAAAGGCATATCGATTGTGGTCCAACACTGCTTTTATCATGAAAGGTCCCCTATACTTTAATAAAACTTTTTTACTTTACCATCGTTGGATTCAAAATATCGTCAAGCGAGTACTTGTCCAACTTAATATTCCACTGGTGTCTTAAGCTTGGTGTTGTATTTCTTTTCTTGTTCCTCTTGACTTTTCTTTATATTTCTGCTTGTCTTCAGGTACGATTCATATCTACACCGACAGGTCTAAAACAAAACAAGGCTCAGAATGTGGAATAAACTCCAGATTCTTAAACCTAAACATAAAATGGGCTGTGAGCAATAGTGCCAGTGTAGTTCAAACAGAACTAACAGGGATTCTCATAGCAGCAAAAGAAATAACCAGAAAGAATATCGCTGGAAGGAACATGCTCATCTATAAAAATAGCAGACAAGCACTACTCAACCTGAACAGACCACGAATTTATTCAGGGATAGTACTAGAAAGTCACGAAGCTTTGGCCGAGGTATCCATCAACAATGTGGTCACCTTGAGGTCACGCCACATTGAAAGGTGCCGATTCACTAGCCAAGCAAGCAGCCAACCAAATACTTTTTGGGCCTGATCCTTCTATTGGCCTGACAAAATCGGTTGTGACAGACCTAATTAAAGAACTTTCCCTTGTGAACTTAAAGGAAATATGATATGAAACAAGAAACTGCAGTGTTGCCAGGGAGCTCTTAAGTTATCCTGACAACACTGCAGCAAACAAATACTTGACTATGACTAGACGTCTGCGCCTAGTCACCTGACTAGTCATTGCCAAGTACGGAAGCATCTCCATATCATGGGGCTGTCAGAATCCGCACTCTGTAGAGGGTGCGAACAAGAAGATGAGACCATCGAGCATATCCTTTAATTAGAAGATTTGTGTTCGGCGAGTATCGGCTAACACCGGCCGATATAAGAGAAGCACCTCTTGGCGACGCTGTTAACTACATTAAATCTGTAGGCTGGCTCACGAGCTAGGAGGTGCCTATCATCTTAGGAGGATGCACAATGGACCGAATGAGGCCTAAGTGCCATGAAGGTAACCCACTTTATATATAGTTTAGGATATAGAGATCGCCTTCAATATATGATCTAGTTCGGGCGATTTGTACTTTGTTGGTTAGATATGAATCAGTAGTACTTTGGAGAATATACCCAAACATTAGTTTATGTGGTATTTTGCCTGTTGATTTCGAATTTAATCCTAATTATATTTAATCCCAGTTTTGTTCTTGGTTGCTTGCGATTGACAGTGTGGACAGAATGGCTCTCGACTTGACTATTCGCTCGTGGTGTTGCAGTTGCATTGTGAACCACTTTAATTCCCAACTCATAAGTGAACTTGTTAAAAGATTTGCTTATATATTCGATATCCAAGTTACAAAAAATAATCCTTCTAGAAACTTATGATCAATACGGTTTTGGTATATTAAACTGCTCTCATGAAAATTTATTTGGTAAAAGCATCTACACAGATAATTGGATAGGAATTTTTCGTCTTGCTTCTATGTTATGTTATGTTGGGAATGGGGTGTTAATACACTGCGACCTAAAAGATATATTGCGCCCCCTTCTGTCGCCAATGCACTAGGGAAATGTCTCAATGCCTATAACGACCCTTCCAATCCTATTTTCTCAAGGAAGTGTAGGATTTGAAGTGGCTTCAAGTTAGGTAAATCTCCCTCTTCTATTTGATATCCTCCTATAGTGCCCTTGGATTCTGGAGTGCTACACATTCAGTTAGGATGTGAATGGAGGTTTCGTCCTCCTCCTCACAGAATATGCACTCACTATCCTCTACTACTCTCAGTTTACTTAGGTGTCCTTTAAGTCGGCAATGCCCGGTAAGGATCTCTGTTACAATACGTAGCCTGTTCTTGCTCAGGCAGATGCAGGCTTCCGATCTTTTCTGGTTATATTTACCCAGAAGTATCTTGGCCTGTCTCAGCCCCAAGAGATTGTTCCAATTATCTTGCTTCTAACAAAAGGTCCAAAATGATCTACATGTATTATATCCATAGATATAGCGATCTCTTCTATGCTATGAAAAGTAACAGGTTTCTTTCAACGTATATGTCGAGATACGTATTTATTCATTTTGGAGAACCAGAAATATTGGTTTATGAGAGTTAGGGTTTTCTCCAAAGAAAAGTGTTCGGCTGAGTCATGACAGTAAACTGTAACCGCATACCGCACAGACTTCGAAGCAACCCATTTAATACCAGACAATGTAACTTTATATAATCTGCCATCTTTAAGTTTGTACTCCTTGTGTATCTCCTTTTCCATCTCGTCATTTGGTTTTCTTGATAGAACTTGAAGTAAATACTAACAACGCTTATCATTTAATTGAAAAGCCAATATCCAATCGCCTTTACTGATGATAATCATCAAAATGTCTATATCTACGAGATTTTGACTCAGTGCGTCTACACGAGCCAATCGTGACCTTGGTCGATATTCGATGTCAAAATCGAATTATTGTGTTATGAACCACCAGCGACCAATTCTTGGAATGAGATCTCTTTTGGACAGCATCATTCTCACCGCATTACAATCAGTCACCATTTTAAATCGAATCCCGAGTAAATAGACTCTAAATCTTTGCATTGAGTTAACTATGTTTCCATAGTTTCCAGTTCATAAGAATAATGTCTCTGGTCCTCTTTACTTGTTTTCCTGTTAAAAACAGGTTCGAGTTTATCAGAATACCACCAATTCCTTATTTCGATGCATCTGTATGTAGTTCTCTTTCTGCGTCTGAATTGTATATAGTTAAGACAGGCCTGGTACTTAAAATCTCACGTAGCTTGCTGAAGGACAAAATTTGTTGTTCTTCAAATTTAAGACTGATATCCTTTTAATTAAGACTTGATAATGGTCTAGCTATTCGAGCAGTCTTTTATAAATTTTCTAAAATAGCTAGCTAGTCCTAAGAATTGCCTGACCTTATGCATTAATCTCTTCAGTACATGGTCGGACTCTTTAAGCTCGCATGCAATGTACTGTAAATGTAACCCTTATCTCCCTGCAACTACCGAATGTCCGCAACGGCAAGACTTTTATAGCACATCTCACAGAAGTTACAAAGTGAAGTTCGAAAAACATCACACTAGCACTTTTACGGTACTTACCCCGAAAGTTTCTCTGAAACGTTCTATTGATGTTATAATGTGAATTAGATCTACAGCATTATACAGTGTGTCCACGGATGGGCTTAACTATACTTGTGAAAATATTTATTTTAAATTAAAAAAGTAATTCTTCATAATTTCTTGCTTGTTAAATAAATTCGATTCACATTGAGAAATTATGAAAAATAACTTTTTCTTTAATTTAAAATAAATATTTTTACAAGTATAATTAAGTCCATCCGTAAACACACATTGTGTAATGTAATACAGAGAGGCTGAAATTGAGGCTATAGTAAAATCTCAATCGAGACATGAAAATTTCAAATAAAACAAAATATTTATATAAATTTATTATTAAAATGTTCTTGAAATCAAGTACCAATAGCACAAAAGTAGAGGTAGGTGTAGGCGTGTTCTTTTATTCAGTGCTGTATCCAGCGCTTGCAGCAAACCGTTCGTAAATTAAGTGATGGAAAGACGATTGTATGTGTCAATCATTCTTTTTTCCAGCGGTGAGTTCACCAATGAGCCAAGGCATCTATCGGCTTTAAAAGCCGATGGATATGTGATAGACGAATGGTGAGGATAACCAATCATTTAAGTTAACCTAAAATATAAGAGTTCAAATATAAAACGACTGCAGAATAGATAAATTACATCAATCACTGATGGAACAATTATTGAATAAAAGAACACACCTTATATCACAAACACAAGTACACATGTGGGATAGAAGAAGCTACCTAGAAAGCACTGAACGATTGGACAAAATTAGCTAAATAGTATAATAAGGTACCAATATTGCAAAGGTTCACTAAAACCTTAAATGGTGAACGATGATAAAGCTAGATTGGTGAAAAATAATAAACGAATACAACAATGACTAGGTACATATTATTATATTAGATTACTAGAGGATAGCTAAGTTCGCTGATTTCTTACCTAAGACGCAGAGATATATCTTTTTTAAATCAAGCCTTTTAACTTTTTTGCATAGATATTTATAAAGTGCTATAATGTAACCTAAATATGACAATTTATTAGAAGAGCATAAATTATATTTTTATATAAAAAGATTTTACTTCTCAATACATTGAATAAAAAAGAAATTGATAACTTGTTTACCTATTATTAATTAAAGGAAATTATATAGAAATTAAAAAAATATGCCTTACTTTGTTGTTTTAAATAAAACAACCAATGTTAGTGTATTGAAATTTGTTTGAATTTTACAAATTTTATGCTTGATTTCCAAAGTAGATATATCGATGGCTCAATCAAAAACCGCCACAAGTCAAAAAACAAAGCAATTACATTTTTGGTTCAATGGATGCAAAATATCATTACGGTTTTACTTTAAATGCCACCACAAACAAAAATATCCTTAAAGATAAATCATTTAAAATGTAGCCACAAACTGTGTCTAAAACTGCCTCAATTCGAGTTATTTTCTTCAAAAACACCCAAATTTTTTACAACTTTTACACTTTTATAATCGTAATCATTTTATTTAACAGCAAAATATCGAAGCTTTTAAATAAAATATAAAGAGTATGTCAAAAACAAAATAATGATAATAGAGACTTACAAAATTTCAAAATGAAATTTCTCGAAATAATAGTATTTTAGTTGTGGCAGTATTTGATTGAGCCATCGATATGTAGATTTTATAAAAAAAACTGGTGTTTTTTAGCAAGATATTCTATTATACTCGAGAGTATCATCTATGATTTCTCTCAACTTTTCTGCTGGGTTTTCACTTGAACTGATGGTTGCATTTCCAGGCAATCTAGCCTGTTGAAGAGAATGAACTGCTTGAATTCTGATATACCTGACATATCATGTACCTATAGATTCACTTTTTATAAAACTTCAGGTGTTATATTCTTCTTTACACTTCTGTAGTATTTACTTTTGCTTCTAAAATTCCTAGAATGTCGAAGGAAACCTAAAAAATAATATTTTTAAAATGTATTTTTAGTTCGATAAAGTATAATTACCTTTTATAAGTATTTGGTGTAAAATGTTGCCGGACATTCGGTTAAATGTTTATCTTCTGGTTTACAACGATTGATCTGCAATTCTTTGTTTTTATTGTAGTTTTTTTTTATTTTGTGTCATCGGCATCGACTGCTAAAGATACTTAATGAATGAAATAATAAATTTACATCAGGCATTGTAATCTGAAACAAAGACAATGGTTTAGAAAATAGTTATCTATTTTATAGAGGACCCTTACCAAATCTATTCGAATGTATAAATAATAATTATCTATAAAATAAATTCTGGATGTCGAAGAATAAACCATTAAAAAAGACAATTGACAAGAAAAACTGACAAGTGACAATTGACATAAAACTAAACGTTCTGAATTCAGATTTGTAATGTTTACGGTAGGTTAACTAGGTAAATAACAAATAGAAGTTATGCGAGGTTTTGATTTCCCTCAACAACTTCTCATGAACGTTGCATTTACGTTGTACAGTAATGTTATTACGTTCCCTTAATGCAACATCGCCGAAAGGCTTAGCAACGTTATGTGCTAGCTGGGTAACTTTTTGATTAAATGGCTTCTTTCTGAACCACCTGGGTTTATAATTTTCAAATTTCAGATTTATTTAGCCATTATTTTATACATCATCTCGTTTATTCTTACAAGTAACTTTTCATTTTTAAGTTGGAGCACATATTGTAGATTTTATTACTTGTAAAAGAAAGGCTCCTGTGGTAAGTTCAACCTGTCCATGCTCCACTGAAAATATAATACCAATAATAATGTTTTTTTATGCCTTTATTTCCTTATTTATTTATGTAAACATTTAGTTAGTCATTCGTTAAACTAATTGAACGTCTGCATCGTTATATTCCATCAATAGTCATTGAGTTTTCTATCTGAGGAATACCAACCAGCGATTCATCCACAGCACCATTCTGAGGCGTTGGTACCTCTAGGAGCTATCACCAGCCGTAACCTAGTTCTGACATATCACCAGATGGATTCGTAATATGACAAAATACCTCTCAGCCCACAATTAAGAGGACTATCTCTTTATTTTACCCTCACTGGAAGTAGTGGCTCTCATCTCAACTTGATCACTAACATAAATTAAACTATAGCTAAATATTAAATATAAATTTACGATTTATTCTGCATCTTATAGGACTAGAAAAGGGAACATAAGAGATAAATATGTATTATTATTAACGTCATAACGAACTTTAGTAAACATTTGTAAGAGATTATTACCCCCATTGTAAAAGTCCACATCACTGGAAAAGAGGTATTGTCAGATCACAGGACGATACACTTTTATTAACCACGCCACTATTCGAATTATATAAATTTAGAGTGAGCTAGAAATTAATATTATAATTGTCACCCCTTACATTTCTGGATTTACAAGCACAGTGGCAAATAAATGAAATAATTATTTTACAATAGGCACTGCAATCTGAAACAACACATAATGATTTTATAAAATATGTTTCTATTTTATTAAGAAAACTTACCAGATCTATTCAATGTTTTATAAAAAGAAGACGTGATAATGTAGGTTATGTTAATATGGTATAAACAAATAGCTCTGGTCCGAATTAATAATGGATGTTTATAGAACTTCTTGTGATTACATTTTAGAGCAAATTACAGTGTGTTAATACAACAGGTAGGTTAAATAGGTAAGAAACGTTTCCCTCAACAACCCCTCTTAGACGTTGCATTTACGTTGTATAGTAATGTTATTACGTTGTCTTAAAACAACATCGTCGAAATGCTAGCTGGGCCCCTATTCAGTACCGTAATGAGCATCGAGATAGAATGAAGTAGAGACGACATAAACACTATTTCGCGATATGACAGATGGACGCATTTAGTAATGCCTGACTGGCCGAAAAGTGTAATCAAAATGGCAAAAGTCGTACTTTGATTTATATTTGAAGTCAATCAGTTTATAATTGAAGATTGGCGGAATAAAAATGTTTTTATATCATTTAAAAGAAGCTATTTAAAAAAAAGTGGCATTTATTCTCACCAAACCTAACTACCTACCTCTACTAGCTAGAGTGTGACACATGAAGTTAATTCAAAGGTGCAAATAGTTTTAGTATCGTCATAGCATCCTATTTATTCTATCTCAATGCCAATGAGTGACCCGTAACCCTATTAAGTATTCAAAACTTTCAATTGCGGTGGCTTCAATCTCTTAACCGTATCTTGTGTATCTTTTATATTTTTTGTCCTGGAAAAATTTTAATTAATTAAAGTAGAAAAGTTTAGAATATTATATAGGCAAGCCTCTTAAAAATTATTCCTTATTTTTTTTTTCAAGGATCATTAACTCTATGACTGGACTATATTATATTGTTGTGTCAAGATTTTATTTTTAATTTTAGTGCTCTATAAAAAATTGTTGAATTGTGAACCGAAAAGGGAAAAAAATTAAATTTATAAAACTCACTTTATGTTAAATAGGAATATTTAAAGTTGAATGAGATTAAATAATAATAATGTAGTGTCTGGTCATTTAATTGCCACACCCTCAAATTGAACTGGTTTTGTTAAGTAGATCACTTGGTAAGAATGAATAAGACATAATTATTTATAAATATCAGGGGGCGTAGCTCAGATGGTAGAGCGCTCGCTTAGCATGCGAGAGGTACCGGGATCGATGCCCGGCGCCTCCAATTTTTTTGAAAAATCATCTATTTTTATAATTTTATCTATTTTAACAACTATTTAAAACATACCTACATAAAACATAATGTCTTATAAGTATTTTTAATTTGGATTACGATCCGATTGGCACATGGCTTGATTTAGGCTCTCCACAATTTATTATAATTCGTTTCCTTTTTCCATCTGGAAATTTTCACTCACTTTAAAATATCTCATAAGTATGCAGTAATAGTAAGTATATTGTTTTACGATTGACAAAAACAGTTTTTGACAAGTAAAACACTATACAAATTAATGTAAATAAAACAATTAATTGGTAATAAAAATAACACAATATTATATATACAAACAAAATAAAAAAATATCACAAATTGTTATCTTCCTGTTGAGAGTTTTTATTTTCTACACGGCAATTAGCACTATTTAAATCCTCTATCACGTTTTTGTCAATTTCTGCCCAAGGTTGTCTCGTTCCTGTTGTGAAGAAAAAACTTACAATCACTCCTAAAAAGTAAAATCCTGATGATATGTAGAACACTATCCTCCACTGAGTAATGCTAGTCTGAAAATAACGATAATTAAATAACTCATGAATATCTAAGTTAAAAATGTTTAAAAACCCAATGCTAAAAATATAGTTTTGAAGACTTGGGGTGCGTTTAGTCAGCCTGATTTTGTTTTAATCATTAACATAGACATTAACATAAACATAAAGCAGAGTATCGTTTTAAATGGATATTTTGGGTTTCCTGTTTTTTTATATTTCAAAAAACTTGAAAATCTAAGGGAGGAAAACGAAAATTTTTTTTTATATTAAAAAAATTAGCTTAAAATGAATTTCCATTGCGTAAAATTCTAAATTACGTTATATTTAGGGTGTATACGGACGGCTAAAATTATTAATAAATAAAACATTTAATGCAAGAAATCTCTTTGAAATGAAAAAAAAAAAAATACGTAAAATAAGTCACTAATAATTTTAAAACTATTACATCAGTCTGAAAAGGCCCGAATATTTAACAATTTTAAAGATAAATAAAGTATTAAAATGCCAAAAACAAAAATTAATAATAAATGTATAAAAAGTAAAAAATGATTTATTTATTTATAATTGTCTACTATCCTAAGTCTAACGCCACTATGTATTTTTCAAGGCTTTTAAAATCCCAATTTTTTTTTAAACCATACCTATAAGCTATCAGTCTGAAATATTTTGTGTTATAAAAAAATAGAAGCCATAATTTAAAATTGTATTCCTATAAACGTGTAATTTATGCATTTTTATTCATGCCTTTATTAATTTCAGATTGATAGCTTATACCGTTTTCAAAGAAAATTGGGATTTCAAAACCCTTGCAAAATACATAACGGTGATACTCTTAAAATGGAAAAATAAAGTAGGCTTGCGTCAAAATATTAATCTACAATAGAAAAACCTGTCTTTCTATTACCTATTGTATTTTATTATTTTATATATCCTTTTCACCTTCCTACTATTATAATGGCTCCAATAAAATGTTTCTATTGTGATGATTATATCAATAAAAAAAGCACTTCGAAACCTGCAAATATTCGATTTACCGCGAATATGTGGAAGATGGGTTGAACCAGCGGACCATTGTCGTATTTGCAATAAATGCTGTTGTGCATTTAGACGTTAAGGTAAATAATTATTATCGTAATAGGAATAAAATGTTTAAGCATTAATAAAATTGTATAATTTTTATTTTGAAAATATTTTTTAAGAAAAACTGTATTAGAACTTTTTACTTAATAATAGAACTTAATAATAGTAGAACTTACTTTAACTAAATTATGCATTCTCAATTAAAAAAAAATGTTTGTTTCGGCACTCCTTGCTAGGTGCGGGAAAGTTTGCCTTTCATAGAGAATAAAAGACGGTAATTAATTTATATATTTACTTAAATAATTTTTTAAGGTGATCCAGAACTTGTTACCAATTAAAATCATAATGAAAATGATGAAAATGTTAGAGGACGCTTGAAACTACCAAGCAACCAGTTGGTATGTTGTGTGTAGGGGTTAATATCCGGCAACGTGTTACAAAGAGAGCAGCTTTACAATTATGGATACAGTGCCGAATATTTTGCCATCCAGAAAATCGATGCTGTCCAAATCACCTAGGTAATGAAGTATTTTCTGACGAGACACTTGGACTGATCAGATTGCGAGCAACACCAAGATCTTTGAGTATACTTGAAAGTGAAGCACTCGTAAATCTCCTCACTGAGCGTGTTAGTGCGTTAGAGAAATAGTCAAACATGTTCGATTCTCAAAATATGGAAGATGAAGACTACAAATGTTTGATTGGTCTCAATAGGGCACACAATTCAATACTCTTGCCGAACATAACGATGACATACAATCTAGGAAAAACCTGAGCAAGAAAAACTGTATTGCACTTTTTCTTGGTAATTTATGGGTTGATCTCAGTCAGAAAGTTTTAGAGATGATGTTCGGCATGAAACCAAAACAGCAACCTCATGTTAGTGAGATTTTTCAAGATGTTTTGATTTCATTAACCAATAATTTTTTTACCGCACCATCTTGGTTATGGGCATATAACTCGAGAGGATTACGCTCAACTACACAGTACCACAATTTCCAACAGACTTTGCCGTGTCCAAGCTGATTCTTTGGTAGTTTTGGTAGATGCTACCTATCTGCATCACCAAAAACCATCGGATCACAGATCTCAAAGAAAAACTTATTGTGTTTAAAAAAGGGACAATCCAGTTAAGTTTTCCGTTGTAATTGCACCAGATGGATTTATAATAGATGTTTCTGGTCCTCATGCATCAGATGCGGCAAATAATGATTCATCCATTTTTAATGCCATGGCTTTGAATGATAACGGATTTGTTACATTTTTTCGCGAGAATGACAACATTACTTATGACTTATGACCAAGGATACAGAGACTCGACAGGTTTATGCCAAAATATAGGTCTAAACTTTTTTATTCCACATTTCCTACCAAATGGTCAACGGCAACTGACAACACAACAGGCTAACGAATCTCGTCTGGTTACCATGCTTAGATGGGTAGTCGAAGCAGTGTTTGGTCGATTAGAATAAGTTCAGATTCTTACGGAATGTAGTTTGTAACAGTTATACATGTGAAACATTATCAAACATATTCCAAGTGTCATGTGCAATTTCAAATGCATTCTTTCCATATATAACCGAAAACGGTCCAGAAGACTATGTATTCTGCAATCATGTTCTAGAACTCATTAATAGGCCGAATAATTTACTAGAAAGAGTCATGAAAGAAAATCTATTGAGACGTCGTATCAATTGATCACTTGTGGATGGTTTCTTGGATCTTCAAGATTTTCCAGTTCTAACACAGAATGAAATTCAAGACTTGACTCATGGAACCTATCAGATTCGGTTAGCCTATTGTTACAGTTCAGCCCACCTCAACAACGGCCAATATTTAGTGAGACTGCATTTTGAACTTGCAGGAAATGGTCAGATCCAACTAATGCGAGCCTCGATACCTTCTAGATTTCAAGCTGCAGAAGAAAGTGGTTCATTCAATACAACACCACATTGTTGGGAATTAACAGTATTACTGGGTGGGCCTGTTTATGTAAATCAGGGGCAAGAGTTTTAGGTATGTGTGGTCATGTCTGTTCCGTTATATGGTTTTTATCATATGGCAGACACAATCCTGAAATAAATTACACATTAAGAGATAAGGCAGATAATGTGATTGACGTTAGACGATAGCATCTGTGCTCATTCACTATCAGATATTCTCTTATATGACAAAGGCCACAGCATGCTGAATAAACCAGTTGTCGGTCGATTTTACCAATAAGTTAAATTGTGAAAATACCTGTTCGCATTTTACCATTACCTAGGTACTGTTTAGTTTTAGAACATTTTAACCATAGATTTAGTTTATCCACAATAATTATGAAAAGGTAAAGTCGAGTCCCTGTAGCCCCGCTGTCGCGACTTTAAATTATTATTGTTCAGTCAATTATCTAGTTCTTTTGATGCCAAATCAGGTTTCCTCTCCCCTAACGTTGGCAGTTACATTGGCGAGTTCGCTATTTTCATCTAATCTAAACAATTGTTCGGCACTGCGTATTCCAGTCCAATCGCAAATGTTCTTTAGCCATGACATCTGCTTCATTCCAATTCCTCTGCGGCCCACGATTATCAGTGCTCAAAAATGCTGAAAAATGGAAAAATAACTTCCGTTAGGACATAATTTAGTTATTTCAGCAAAATATGGATTGAACATTGTTTAGAATACTTACATATTGTATATTCATTTCTGATGGGAGTATGTGTTTTGGAATACAGAAAGTATTCTCAACTTGTACTAAGTGCGGTCCTGAGCCTACTACGTGCTTGTAATTTAGAAAATGATATTTTAAGTGGTGGGCAGCATTTTGGAGTTTGCTAACAATAATATAGTCGACTGTAAGTCACAAGCCACTAACTTAATAAATTTCTACTTCTATTTTTCATCTGCCAATTGAATCAATTCCAAAAAATCTAAAATAATTTTATATTAAAAAATAACTATAGTTTCTTTTACTTATTTAATATCATCGTCTATGTTTAATTTCCTAAAAAAGATAAAGATCAAAGGAGTCACTAGTAGTTATTATGTTAATGATTTTAGATTTCACTGTATAAATTATAATAACTTGCAAGCTTGCTAACAAATGACAAATTAAAAATAAGCATTATTCATTACTCACCTCGACAATGTAGAACTAAATGAAGAAATAAATTGCTGATACCTGATACGTTTTTTATTAACTGTATCTTGTATCTCAATACTGGCTGGACCTACTGAAGCTTTTATTTAACGTTAAAATAAACACTAGATTTAGGACGAATTGTGTTTTATGTTTTGGTTAATAAGTTTATATTTCACTGTGGCTTACATGTACAAATTGTGAAACATATATTAACTAATACATTATCACTTGATAAACATGTGCCACCAGTCAAATATCAGCCCACATGACAGCCGGCCGCCATGTTGCCGAATCCTCCTTGTCAGTGCTTGTAATTATGTCGAAAAAGATATTTCAAAATTAAAAAAAAGTATGTTCCGGGACGTTTTAAAGAAAAAAATTTTGGGAAATACATTTTATTTTTAATATCGTTTAGTGAGAAAAATTTCGTGCGGGGTCGCGAAAAACCTAAAAAACGATACCCTCCTCTAAGGATTTTAAAACAAAACCGTTTATACAGAAAAGTTCATTGAAAACATAAAATTTGACAAATCATTAAAAATAGAAAAACAGACATGTGGTAGTTGCTTCTAAAATTGCTCTGCTATTTCACAATTATTATTAATAAAAAGAGTTTATAAGTTTAAAGTTAGAAAATAACGGGTTACATACAATATTTTTTTTAATTTTGACTGGATTATTTAAAAAAATGTGTTTTGGTAAAACATTACTAACATCTGGGCAACCAATATTACTTTATTGGATTGTTAGTTGCATATGTCTAATTTTATTGACAAATAGAACATTATATTAATCATTTATTCTCAACGACTTTGTTTATATTGCTTAATAAAGTTATTTAGTTTACAAAAATGGGATATTTTAATTATTTTGTTCTGTTTTAGAATAGAAAATAAGGATCAGATCAACATTATTACTGGGTTGTAAGTTTAACCAAATTCTACTTTTATAAGTCAACGTGCTCTACTTTGATATAAACGTTCAATAACAATGTATATATTGATTTAAAACCAAAAAAGAGATATTTTTATATCTTTTTTTTTTCGCAACTGGTGACATAATGGATTTTTCGTAACTAGCTGGTAACTGGTTGCGTAAAGTAGATTATTTATATAGACACTTAGCTGCGAGTACAAAAAAAGTCACTTTACCTTATTTTAAAAAAGGCTTTATATTGCCCGACTACCTCTAAAATTTGAATTAGTGATTATTCAAAGCATGTGAAACAATTTAAAAAATAGGTCAAGTCTAGGATTTTTAAAAACATTTGTGGATAGCTAAGTATTTTTTAGGCGTAGAAACAGATTAGTATTTATAAGTATACTACCCAGCGCCCAGTCCTAGCTCTTGTTCAGGGTACAGAGAGATTGTCTTGCAATGGGTGCCCTTTAGGTCGACGCGTTAATCTCCCGTAAATTGTAGTTTAGTTTATGTTAAATAAATAACACAAAAAACAGTCATTTTAGTGCCTGCGATTTTTTAACAGGATCTGGGTAATTTTTGAGTGCAGAATCCAAAATAATTATCAGATTTCATCTATCATATCTAGTTTTTAAGCTAGGCAATATCTACTCTTTTATTATATTTTACGTTCTATTGTCGGTAAAAAAAAACAAAAATACTTAGAGTTAAGTATTTTTTACAAAAAGTAGGTACTGTGATGATTGTTTAATTTATTTAAAACACACCATTTACAAATAATGTCGTACTAATTTATTTATATAATACTAACTCACAATTCTGTATGACTTCACGACACGTATACCGCTTGTTCTGGTAGTTTGCGAAACGTTTGTCTCTATACGTCTGCGGTGTTTCGACCATGAATCGAGTGGCAGGCTGAAGGTCACGTGCTTAGACAGGGTTGGCTCCGCGTCACAGAAAATTCACATACAGTAATACATTAATCACTTATCACCAAAATTTTTTCTTTTATGCGCCATCATGTGGCTATCTCATTGACCTTGATATCGATTTCCATAGTTTTAAAATATTAATGGAATATGTCTCCCTGTTCTCCACTATAATCACCTAAATTTTCTGGAAATTAATCTAAGTGGTTGTGGAGGTAGTAAACTTTTTTGCTCATGTTACAACCGAGAATATTAAAATTTGATAGCATAGGTTCTACTAATTCTATGTAATTCTCTGCTTGTTTAGATCATTTATTTATTACAACTAACTCGTACACTCAAACAGATAATTTAATACCAAATGTAATTAAGTCAGGTATTACGAACTGTTACACCATTGCCTTATTAATCATCTTCGAAAGTCACAATAAAAATACCAAAATATTGTTACCCTGCACCCTGCAGTAGCAGCGGCTGTTATAAGAAACGTACGAATACAAAAAGAAGTGCAATGTCACCCATGACCCTACTGTGTACTGCGTTCGTCATAGGTACGAGTAAAACGAGAAAATAGAATATTCCAGTAATGTCTCAAAATGTCATTCCTTGTCAAGAAAAATCTGGATAGTTCGCGTAGGTTCTAGAAGGTAAAAGCGAGCTATATAAGTAGATGATCCTAACGTCAGAATTCAGTCACAGTTTATAGCTAAAGAATCAGTTCGCTTACTCTGCCTCGGCAATTTTGATCTCAATAGGTTCTTTCGTTCGCTGTTGGTGCAGTGTCCACCAGTGTAAATTACACCAGTTACACCACCTTATTTACCTTAGTTTACTTCCCTCCTTATTACTTATACACATGATGAGTGTAATTCACTTCTGCTAAATAGCTGGTGGAGAAAATATCCACCAGTGGACACCACATCGCCGACAGGAAGGTTTGGTGGATTTTACACCGGGTCGAACGAAAGGTTTAGTGTACGTTGGTGTAGTTCATTCCTACACCAGTGGGACGAACGAAAGAACCTTATGTTTCAGTTTATGCATTGCGCAACTCTGATTTGTATTCCTGGCGCATACAGAATCACATTATAATAGCCCAAGATCCCACTGCAAATTTTTACCATCATTTGATAACGAAATTAAATATACCTCAAAAGCATGTAAAAACATTGTACTTTACCAAATGGCACCTGTACCAATCGCAATTCTGAGCAGGGTGGTTAAAAAAATTTATATTAAAAAAATCACATAGGGCATGACAGCGCTAATTTTGTTTGCCCTTAAAGTTTTCCGGATAATAACATATTTAAATATATCTTGATATATATCGTTAAAGGAAAACATTTTCTTTTTCTTAACATCGCACAAAAACATTCACGAATAGTAGGTAAAAATCATCAAACATATATTTCATTTCGTTATCACATGACGGTCGAAATTTGCAGAGGGCTCTCTTACTAGTCGTCCCAGAGCGCCACGGCAAATAAAAATCCCTGCACAAGCTCAGCTTTTGGGTTTAAAATTCACTCGCAAGGGGTTGAATTAGGGAGAGTATTATTATTATTATTATTAGTACAACCAATACAATATAGGTATGGCAACCGCCAATATTCAAACAGCAGTCTTCTCTGCATCCTAAATTTGTATGCCTGGAGTGGATGTTTTTTGGAACATCCAATTCGTCCGAGTGAGCTAACTGATTCTTTAGCTTTAAACTGTGGTTCAGTTTTATGATAGACGTTATCTTCATGTTATCAGTTGTACAGTCGCATTGTCAAGTTAAATTTAAATAAATTGTGTGACCAAAAACCTGTATAACAATATGTTAATTCCATTAACTATTATAAACTTATACAGTTGATTAAAAATTCAGTTTTCCAAGACTCCCAGTTCTGATTCTGCAACCGAAAATTTCTACTGCCTTATCAAAACAGACATTAGAAAATTTGTACTGTTTCGGAGAAAAATTTACAATACAAACAGAAAGACCTGCGTGGCAACGGTAGCATAAGAGGTATAAAAATTACTTCCGAAACTAAAGAAAATCTCTAACGCGCGAAGTTAAAACGAAGGAACCGAAAAATATTCCACAATAGCACAAAATAATGAAAATAATTGATTGTCTGAGAGTCGAAAATCATCCAGATAGTTTAGCAATATTTTCGCTCCTGTACCACAGATATCCTCGATAAAAAATGCCAAAGTAATAAATACAGCAGGCCAATGTAAACGGACCGTAAACGGACCATAAACAGTCTCGAGACATTTTACATTTTTAAATTAACTAGGTTTCTAAAAAATATTTTTTATATCTGTTTTATAATATTCAAAATTAGGTTAGACATGTGTAAGTTGGTTAAATAAAAAAGTACATTTAGTTTTATAATATGTAACGATCATAAGATAGAATGTTTCAGAATATTATTTATATTTTAATAAAAATTATTTTTGTTGTTAGAATAATCTGTTATAATGAACCACCTACGTATAGCTTCTGGAACAAGTTCATTAAAAAAACTGGCTATCAGCAGCCGAATTTTTAATTGCACTGTTAAAAAATTCGGGTAAAAACCACAAATGAATTGAAAGAAAAAAGTAATAGAGAATATTTTTTTTTATTATTTTACAATGTCGGATGTAAGAAGTTATAAGATATAGAAAAATTTAGTATTCAACAAAAACATATTTAAATTATATAATAAATAAAATAGGACCATTCTTTACTTCAAATGGAGCCAGCCGGTTTTGGTGAACTACCTTTGGTTTACTGTTCGCGATCTTACTTATACAGTAAAGGGCATTATTTATTTTTTTCCTAATGAGGTACGGACCTTCCCAAGACCTTTAAAGCCTCAGACAACAACCCTTTTTGTCTTCTTGGGTTATGGAGCCAGACTTTGTCGCCTTCCTTGAAACATCATTCTGTGGCATGAGTTTCGTATCGCTTGTTTATTCTGTCGCTGGCGATTTTAAAATGCAAGCGAACTAATTCATGCATGTCGTCCATTTTTCTTGGTATCTGGATCACATAATCGTCACCGGTTATGTCTTCTCCAGGTCGGCATCCAAACTCGATGTCACGCGGTAGTCTCATCTTACGCCCGAACACGACTTTGCTGGTATTTGGCCTGTTGATTTATTAACAGCGGATCTATATGCCATTAAGAAGAGCGAAGTATAATAATACCAATCTCGCTGATGGTTGGAAACCACTTTTGACAGGTATTTGCCAATCGTCTTATTCACTCGCTCTACCATTCCATCCGATTGTGGATGCGATGCCATAGTTCTGAGTTTCTTCATGCCTAGTCTGTCGCAAATCCCTCGGAAAAGCTTACTTTCAAAAGTTCTGCCTTTGTCACTATGGATCTCCAAAAGCATTCCAAATCTACTGATGAATACTTTTATTAAGACGTCTGCAACAGTTGCAGCCTCTTGATTTAAAATGGCGTAGACTTCCACCCACTTCGTGAAATAATCCATAACCACCATCATGTATTTATTGCAATTCTTGGTCATGGGGAATGGTCCAGCAATATCTAAGGCAATCTTCCCAAATAAGCTACCGACGTTGTACTGCTTTATGAGGGCCTTCCTTTTTCATTGGGGTCCATTACTCTAGCACAGGTGGTAGATTTCTAACACTAAGTCCTTTACATCATCGGAACTGCTCATCCAATAAAACCTTACACGAACTTTCTAAAGGGTTTTCTTGATACCGAGATGTCCTCCTGATGGACTGTCGTATAACTGACGAAAAACTTTGGCTACTCTAGCCATTGGAATGACCAGCTGTCTTCTATTTTCGGAACCATCATCATTCTCTAGTACTCGCTTTAATAAGCCTTCTTCCATGTTAAAAGAGTCCCACTGAGCCTAATATGACTTAACCACTGGAGAGAGATTTGATACTTCTTGCCAAGTAGGTCGACGATTTTCCTCTTTCCATTGTCTTATCTTCTTTAAAACGGGATCGTTCCCTTGTTCTTCTCTAAGTTTGGTAGGGGCCAACTCATCTTTAACTACAGTTATTCTTAGTACTCCACTTTCATTGGATTCTGCTTTGTTGCAGTGAGAGCACTCTGCTGAGCGCGGTCTCCTAGAAAGAGAATCGGCATTTCTCTGGCTTATTCCGGCTCTGTGTTCAATCCTAAGAGGGTATTCTTGAATTCGTTAAATCAATTTGGCGATTTGTCCGTCTGGGTTTTTAAACTGCATGAACCACTTAAAGGCTGCATGATCGGTATGGATTAGGAATTTCCTTTCATATAGGTATTGGTAGAAGTGTTTCACGCATTTCACAACTGCTAGGAGTTCTTTTTTTGTGACGCAGTATTTTCTCTCAGGTTTCGAGAGCACTTTACTAAAATAACCCAGTACTCTTTCTGTTCCCCCTTGAATCTGTGAAAACACTCCTCTAAATCCCACTTTTGACACCAATGTAACGTTGGTTTAATTTAAAAATACTTTATTTTAAACACTTTAATTATAATTTATTTATAACGTACTAATTAATTTATATAATATTTAGACAACCTACAATTCTAATTTATTTATTATAATTTATCTTTTCTATACAGCACTTAAACTGAAACTTCCCGTCTATCGACAAATTCGCGCACTTGACGATCGAGAACGTCTGAAATCTCCCTCTCTATGACTCAGACGTCGCACAGCAATCACCCCAGGTTGCTTCTCGAAGCAGTGCGTTTGTCTCTATATGGCCAACGCTAGACTTTATACCGCAGGCAAGATAGTAAACAAAGAATAGAGTCAGCTTCGCGTCACTATAATATTGTGCTTTTTGAATAAAAACTTTTAGTGACCGATAATACCAACTGTCTTGATTTATCCTAAATCTGAACAAAATAATCGAAAGGCTTTTTTACGCAATACACGCCACTGGCATGATATTTTGAAGAAAAACCAAAAATATCCATAACAAGCTTTGACAAGCAAATTAGAATAATAAATATTTTTTGAAATCTTGAAAGTCCAAAAAATTTGTTTTGTTATTCAAAATTTCAAAAATAATCTAGTTAAAATTAAAAAAATTTGTGTTTGTAACAGGTTGAAAAATGAAGTTATTTTGTAGGATCTGGCTCTACTCGTTTTGAAAATATTCGGGTTACATTAATAGGTATTTTTTTATTTAAAGGATTGCTTCTTATTAGTAAAATCAATCTGTAAATGTATCGTTACTTACTGGATCTGTGACTAAATATCCTGTTATTATAGGCGATACAATGCCTGGTATAGCTGCCATAGTATTATTAATACCAAATATCACACTTGCAAATTTGGGTGCTAGATCTAAGGGGTTTATCCTAAAATAATATAAAAATAATAAATAAAATTAATAATAATGTTAATTAAAATAGTGAATATAATATTGGCGGGAAACCTCGTAGATTTTAATCTACAAAAAATAATGGATTACTTACGACATAGCACTTAAAGCTATTCCTCCCATTCCCACGCCCATTATTAAACAAAGAGGCGTTCCTAACGGAGAAATCCAATAACTTGCTATTAAAATAAAAATTGCTTGACTCAAAAATCCAGTTATAATTAAACTTCTTCTAACATTAGTGGTAGTCATGTATTTTCTTCTAAATAGAAAATCTGCTATTTGACCACCCAATTGAACGTTTATTGAAGTAACAAGATATGGCAGACCTGCTAGAATACTTGCTTTGGTTAAGTCGAAACCAAGAAGTGCTGAAAAATGTTACAAAATGCGAATAAAGAGAAAGGAATGATCTAAATTAAATATTTTTGTCCACGACTATTCTATAAAACATTCGTTATACTTGTACTTCCTTAAGAATAATAATACCTATTATTCACTAGTGAATAATGATCCATTAGTCACGGTATGACGTCACGACATCACGTATGTCTAAACTGATATGAAAATATTCTTTATAGGCAGCAAATATTTTAGGACAAAATGTTATACTATTATTATAGTGCCAAATTTATTTAATCTAATAAAAAGAAATTTGAATGTCTCAAAATAAACCTAAGCTCAAAAACATATCTGTAGTGAATCGACCTTTATTATGTTTGAATGTTCAATTGTTTATTATTATTTATTTATATGACACTGTCAATTTAGTTGAATAAAGCCTTATATTTTCGGGTTAAACCTCAATTTCAACGGCACAATCAGGCCCGATCCTGACCGCTTTAAACCTTTACTAGAACTACCGTTGCCGAAAGACTCAAGTACTCTCAAAAGAGCTATTGGAATGTTTGCTCACTATGCGAAATATATAGCTAAGTTTTCAGAAAAAATACGACCCGTAATACAGACTTGTAGAATCCGCTATTGCATCATTTAATAATCCGAAACAAGATATTGCTAGGGCTGCAGTCAACTCAATTGATCCTAACATTCCATTTACCGTTGAAACAGATGCTTCGGAACATACCATAGCAGCGTCTTTATCACAAGGTGGACGTCCGGTAGCATTTTTCGCAAGGACTTTGTTTGCGTCTGAGAAAGGTCATTCCATTATAGAAAAGGAAGCATATGCGATAGTTGAGTCTCTACGTAGACGGAGGCATTTTCTGATTGCCAAGTCCTTTAAACTGATAACCGATCAAAAATCCGTAAGCTTCATGTTCAATCAGAGACATGCATCTAAAATCAAAAATGAGAAAATCCTGAGGTGGCGTTTAGAACTGTCATGTTTCCACTTTGATATAATTTACCGCCCTGGGGCTGAGAATAATGTGTCCGATGTACTCTCCAGAGTAGTGGCTATGGTCACTAGTGGAACTGAAAATCTGATCCAGCTTCATGAAACGCTCTGTCATCCTGGTGTCACGCGCCTTGCTCACTGGGTGCGTTCTAAAAATATGCCGTACTCTATAGATGATATTAAGACAATAATCTCATCTTGTCTCACTCAAACCAAAATTTGCTACTACTTCGGGAACCCTTATAAAAGCAACATCTCCTTTCGAAAGATTATCAATAGATTTTAAAGGTCTTACACCGACGAACACAAACAATCGTTATTTATTGACTATAGTAGATGAATTTTCAAGATTTCCCTTTGCATACCCTTGCCCTGATTTAAGCTCAAAAACAGTCATCAACTGTTTGGTTGATCTTTTCTGTTTTTGGTTTACCCAGCTATGTCCACTCCGACCCAGGGGCATCTTTCTTATCAAGCGAAGTCCAGCAATTTTTAAGGGAGAGAGGGGTGGCTACGAGCTTTACAACACCATACAATCCAAAAGGTAACGGGCAAACAGAAAGATACAATGGAATCATATTCAAGTCTGTTCAATTGGCCTTAAGAACGAGGAATTGGGACTTGAAATACTGGGAACTGGTACTGAAGCAAGCTTTACATTCTATCAGGTCGCTGTTATGCACGGCAACAAACGAGACCCCGCATGAGAGAATGTTTGCACACCCCAGAAGATCTGCTAATGGCCAGTCAGTACCATCATGGCTTCAACCAGGCCCCATATTAGTGAAACGTCTCGTCCGACAAAGTAAATATGACCCCATAGTGGATGAGGCTGAACTTCTTCAACCTAATCCGTTTTACTCACTGGTTCGCTTACAAAACGGCAGAGAAGTTACCATTTCAAACAGGCATCTAGCCCCAACCCAACAAGAAGAGATAAATGTAGATAGTAGTGAAGATAGTAATTTGCAAGTCGACAACCCTTTAACTGAAATGCCAACTATCCCGGAATCATCCAACCGTCATTGCGAAACTTCCGAATAGTCTGGAGACCAATGCCAAGAGTTACGTCGTTCTGAAAGAACCCGTTCTAGACCCAAGTACCTAGGCGATTATTTTTAAACATGGGAAGAATGTAGTGAATCGACCTTTATTATGTTTGAATGTTCAATTGTTTAATGTTATTGATTTATATGACACTGTCAATTTAGTTGAATAAAGCCTTATATTTTCGGGTTAAACCTCAATTTCACTACAATATCTACGTTACTATGCGTGATCAAACAAACATCAAACTTACCAATAGAATTTTATTTTGTTAAATACTTATTATTTAGCACTCCAAAATTACAAACAAAACTGCCAAGCATGACTCAAATTTTCTGTTTTCCTGAAAATAAACCGAGAACCGAGGCTCCAACATTTTACATATTCATAATCCGTACCCATAATTCTGTATATAAGATTATAGGCAACACATATTACGTAGGTGTACATGTGGTAGTATGGGTGTACTAAGAACGTTTTGCTGCACGTCGACGCTTAGATCATATTTAAGGCTGAGAAATGTCAAATCCGTCAAATCACATCAATTTGAATTTGAAATTAGTAATTTCTGTATGTTTGAAATTTGAAAAAATTTAAAATGTTTCAAAATATCGAAGAAGAGGCAAAATTGGTGGCTTTAAATTTATTGCCTGAAAAATCTAAAAAACTTTATACCTCTGCGTATGAATCTTTTATGCAATGGAAATTTACGAAAATTTACGGTAACCGACCATTTCTATGAAATTTGCAAACGATACATAAACCTTCGTCCTCCTGGTTGGGCTACCTCAAATGCAAATGTCTTTTTTTTTAACTTCCTGAATGGGAAGTGCACCTCTCAAAGAATTGGGCTTAATAAATTTACCCAAATGGGAAAAGACATAGCTAAATTTTTGAAATTACCCAACCCAGGAAAATATTCTGGGCACAGTTTCCGCAGATCTGCTGCGACTATATTAGTCGACGCGGGCAGGGATATACCCGCGTTGAAAAGGCATGGGGGTGGAAGTCTACAGCGGTAGCCGAAGGTTATGTTGACGAATCGATGAAAAATAAAATGGACACGGCTTCAAAAATATCGAAATCCATTGAATCATCTCGTTATCAACAGCAGATCGCATCTACGAGTACATCTACTAATCATCAGCATATTGCATATACATCTAATCATCAGCAGATCGCATCTGCATCTACATCTACCACCAACCAAAATATCAATGTAGATAGCTCAAATTCGATCCCTAATATAACTCTACACAACTGCGTAAATGCAAATATTACTATTAATATAAGTAAATAAACTATATATAAGTTAGGTACCTAGTTAGTTATTTATTTAATTAGTTAGTTAGTAGTTAGTTAAGGTATTAGATTAATTATGTTAATATTTTCATAAAAAAAATAGATTTGTTATGATTCTTAGTTAATTTCATTTAAAAGTCGTGGACAAAGTATAGTATTCTGCTCGCATATAATGGCTATTATTCACTCAGCTGATTTGCAACACTCGCCTACGGCTCGTGTTGTAAACTTCATCTTTGTGAATAATAGCTACCATTATATGCTCGTTGAATAATATACTATTATTGTTTAAAAACTATTTCTAGTCTGTTCTAAAAGTATCTCAAGAAAATGCATACAAAAAACACTGATACTACTTACATTTCATCATCTGTGGCAGATACGTCAACATAGTAGTAAACCCCCATCCCTCACAACTTAAACAAATCGTGTTAGCTATCACACCAGGTGAAGTTAGTATCTTAAGCCAAGGTACTATAGCCTTCGAATCACTTTTGACAGCTTTTATAGATTCGTTAATATAAACTCGTTCTTTTTGGTCTATTCGGGAATCATTTGAAGGATTATCTCGAACAACAATGATCCATATCAAGTACCAAATTAAACCAAGTGTACCTAAAAATAAGGAATACCTATGAAGATTTATTGTTTCCAGCAGTGTTTTGTTAACAATTACTAAAGTTACCATTCATTATAAACGAGAAGGTGTCGTAAATATATCTTATTTTTCCTACCGAAAACGTAAAAAATGCTTTCCCAATCATATGTAGTAGCAATTACAGAACATATAGGCATAGCGAAAACTGCTCCAAAATAGCCTCCTGATATACCAATGCTGACCAGGCGACTTTTTTCTGTTGGTGGTGCCCAGTGAGACCAAACTTCGTTAATAGCTGGATAGGTCACACCCTTAAAGTCCATAAAAATATATTAAATATTTCAAATAATATCGTTTTTTTTTTCACAACTTACTTCAAATGCTCCTTCAATGGTTCTCACACCAATAAGTAAATACACATTGGTTTTTGCAATCCAAGGTGTAATCAGTGTAAAAAAAGAAGTAGCGGCTATTCCAAATCCAAATACTTTAGCACCTCCCAATTGTACAGCTAAATAACCCCCCAAAATTTGGGTTAAAACGTATCCATAGTAAAAAGAACTCAATACGTAACCTCTTATGGTGGAGTCCCATTCAAATTCTCTTTTCTATAAAATAAAATTATTATAACTGCCTTATTTAACTAATAAATATGAGTCAATATTCACCAGAATTGTTGTGCCATCTTCTAACGTGATATTTTTATAGGCTGTTATATCAACAATGGCAATATTGAGATTTGTTCTTAAAGCGTATACGTTCATGAAACCAAAAAACGCTAAAATTGATATAATGTATCTCTTGTGTTTCCAAATTTTCCAAATAGGTTCATTATATCTAAAAATACATGAGAAAACAGCATATCTTTTGTTCATTATTTAACGAACTCAAATATTATTTTATTACAAGATTGAGCTAGTAGTAGTTGGATAAAGAAAACTTGATCAGTAATATTAAATGACAATGACGAGATTAAAAAAAGCAAAATACGCTATAATCACTGAACAAGGAATTAATACAGAATATAATCATGTACAGAAACGTTCATGCTCAGTTATACAGGGTGAGTCGGGAGGAGCGCATTAAACTCTAGGAGTATATTACAGACGTGAAAATAATTTAAAAAAACTCATATGTTCTTATCCGATTTTCATTTGTTTTCAAGTTATGGCGTAATTAAAAATGTTCATCTAGCTTTCCACTTCTGAATTTTAACATTATCAAAGTATGCCATATGTTCAAGGCTCAAAGGCATTTGATAATTCTGACGTTTTGATGAACTGTCAGTGTACAGTGAACAGTAACTAAACGTTTAATTTCGAATTTATGTGATTGTTATAGTGTTGCAAAATGTCAGATACTTATTCAAATTTAGAATATGCAAATATGGGGTCTGTTTATGGTTTCTGTAATGGAAATGCTACAGCTGCTGCTGAAGGATATCGTCAACGTTTTCCACACCGAAGACATCCTGATAAAAACGTATTTATTAGAGTTTTCAACAAATTGTGCGAGACTGGTAAGCTTCCCAGTGCTTTCATAACATCTGAACGCGCTACTCGACAAGGTTTTGTAGAAGTAGAAAATATTCTGCATCTAGTAGAAGAAGATGCAACTACTAGCTCACGGAGAATTGCCACTCAATTGGGAATTCCACAAAAAGGAGTGATAAACACACTCCACGAGCAATGCTTATATTCTTATCACGTACAGAGAGTACAGCACCTACAACCACAGGATTACGCTAACCGTATGGAGTTTTGTCGGTGGATAAATAATAATCATCGTGTTGTATCGAGTATACTCTTTACGGATGAAGCCACATTTAACCGTGATGGCATTAATAATACTCATGTATGGTCAGACGAAAATCCCCACGCAACAGTCGAAAGCAATTTTCAACATCGGTTTTCTGTAAACGTGTGGTGAAGTATGGTTGACAGTTATTTAATTGGCCCTTTCATTTTGGAGAATCGTCTCACAGGAGACAACTACCTCAATTTTTTACAAAATGAATTACAAGGCCTGCTAGAGGATGTTCCTGTAAATATTAGAATGCAGATGTACTATCAGCACGATGGAGCTCCTGCACATGTCGCTCATCAGGTCAAGCAACATTTGGACGAACGTTTTCCAGGGCGTTGGATTGATCGTGGAGGTCCTATTAATTGGCCTGCAAGATCCCGAGACCTCACACCATTAGATTTTTGTTTATGGGGCTGGATGAAAAATGAAGTCTACAAAATAAAAGTGGACACACGGGATGCACTAATTAGACGAATTGAGAATACTGCAGCCCATATTAAAGAAGAAAGAAATGAATCAATTAGGAGAGCAACAAATGCTATTCGTAGACGAAGCAGAAAATGTTTAGAAGTCAATGGCGGTATTTTTGAACATTTTCAATAAATGTTCTTTCAATAAGAAAGCTATGATTAATAGAATTTTTATGTGTAAATTTGTTTATTTGTTAATATGCTATAATTTGAAAACAAATGAAAATCAGATAAGAATATATGGGTTTTTTACATTATTTTGACGTGTATAATATACTCCTAGAGTTTGGGGCGCTCCTCCCGACTCACCCTGTAGAGGAAACAATAGAATTAATTAATATTTCTATGAGAAGTGAAGAAACTGATGATGACTCCTTATCGGGAGAAAACGACTTATTTATTTAGGAATGTAATTCTATATTATAATAAGTTTATATGACGCTAGTACCCGAAATACAAACAAAAAAATTTCTAAAAACGAAATATGAGTCATTGTAACTACAGTGTGAGTAAAAATGTTCGGAGTAAAACTCATATTTTTTGACAAACCTCGTAAACCACTAAAAAAATTTGATATTTGATGAATGTATTCCAGGTTTTAGATAATGCAGAACTTTTTATGAAGAATAACTTTTTTTCTTAAAATTAATAATAAAAAAGTTTTCCATATGATTCCAACTTAGGGGGACATACTGTATAACACCTTCGAACAAATATTTGCGTAAATATTAGAGAGAGACGACCATGAATTTTTTGGTGGTAAATATCGACATTACAGTTCATCAAATTTCTAGAGGCTTTCGACGGCTAGACAGAGAAAGCACTACTGACAGGCATCCCGACGGATTTACGCAATGAAAGTACACTCTGCGCATCGAGTCTTTCACTATTTCATTCAGACGTAAATGTCAGATGTAAATTTCGCTAAAACATTTCATTTATTTTCGTTTGTGTTTTTTGCTCATTACAGTTTAATAGAACCTAAGTATGGAGTTTAATAGCAAATTAAGAGGCCGCGTGATTAACAGTCAATCTCGCGAAATAATAGCCAATGTTATAGAGTTTATGAGAAGAGAAGGAAACTTTAATTCACCTTCAATACCATTTAAAAATGTAAATGATCGTGTTGCTGCAGCCACAGGAGTATCTAAAAACACTGTCGTCCGCATTTCTGGAGAGAAAAAAAGAATCGATAACCGTGAGATATCGGAATTTTCATCACCAAGAAAAACCGTTAAAAAACCAAAAACAGTTAATGATATAGATGAAGCTGCACAAGAATCAAATTTTATTTTTTTATTATTAGATAGCTATTTTTGTTTCTGAGTTGTGTTCATTTACAGGCTCAATTTTTTTCCGTTTCTCCTTTTTGATTTTATATGGGGTTTCAAGTTGTTTTTGACTTATTTCGACGTAAATCACAACACACTTTTTTAATAAAGCAAACAAGTGTTAAGAGGTATATGTACGTGTAAACTACAATTACAAAAAATTGATATAAAACCCATGAAACCACCAACAAAAATGTAAAGCTAGCTTCCGTACTAGAACATGGTGTCATTCGTCGAGATAATTTATCGTTTTGTTTAATAGATCAAGAAATGTAAATATTCCTCTGTTATTTTTTATAAAATTATAAGAGAAATAAATTTTTTTCTAAATAGTATAGTTTATTATTTTGTAGAAAAACAAAATTTCGAAAATTTTAGTAATGTTTCAGAAACAACCGTTATTAATAATAGGTACCATTTTCCTTAATAAGGTAGAAATAAAATATAAACTATTTCCACGATTTACAAAGGCCTACAAAAAAATTATAGGTATTTTCCGCTATCCTATAAAATTTATATTTTCTGACTCAATTTCAAAAGGTTGAAGGAATTCCAAAACACCTTTTATGGCATAATAATTATTTTCAATTCTACATACTATCTTTAGCTGCTTTTAAAAACGTTCTAAGAAAGTCCAATCAGACCAATTTAATCCCTAAACTATTCCACACTTTTAAAATTTAATTACCTAAAAATATTAAAAACTATTTAAAATAACTTGTTTAGCAGACTGTACAATAGCTATCTTAGTCACACGTAGCGCGTTCTCTGTCTGGGCGTCGAACACCTCTAGAAATTTGATGAACTGTACACATACATTTAGATATAAAAGTCAATTTTTGACAAAATGTTAGATAACACCTGCTGTCGGGGGTGGGTTGGCTCAGTGGTTGGAGTCATGACTTTGAGATCGGAAGGTCTCAGGTTCGAATCCCACCGTTGGCCGGGGATTTTTTCATTTAATTTAATTATTTAAAATTAATTCTGATGCCTTGGTAGGATTCCCCACTCGACCATTCACTGTTGGGTTCTAATTAACAGTGCTGTTCCTAAAGTGGCGCTAGGAAATAGTAACAAAGCCTACACAGAACACGAGGCTAATAACCATAGCAGTTGAGGCCGATGACACCAAAAAAAAAACACCTGCTGTCATTTACCCCTTCAATTATAACTATTTAGATAGAAATACACTACATTTATTTTAAGTAAAATATTAATATTTTTTTTGTGTCAACTAAACGACTTCAAATTTGATAAATGGTATAGTCAATTGGCAAATTTGATTTTAGTCGTTTTAATTCATGTCTATCATGTTTTGAAATTTTAATATTTTGGTGTAAAATTTTCTTATCAAATACCACACGTGCCTAAATTATTATCAGGAATTGTTTGCTAACTCACGAAAATTTTAAGAAAAAATTATACCAAGCAGTTTGGTTGACATGGGCTTAAAGAGGCATTTGCCTTTGTTCAGTGGATAAAATCCATAGAAATCTGATCCCATACATCACTTTTTCAGATCCGAAAATGCAAATCAAAATTTTCATTATAATGTGTCTTGTATCGATTTTAATGAGGAAAGAAACTGTCAGAGGAATTAAATAATTACCAAGAGTAAAATATTGAAACGAACAAAGAAAGGAAAAATAATGTAAATAGTAACATTTTACAGGGCAATTCATTATAAATTACCTACCTTTTACCATCGTATATCGGATATTCAAAAATATAAAAATGTTTTAAACAAGTGGTGTGGGTCTATGACCTTAAAAACAAAATTCCGCGCAAATTTTACATGTACAACAAAAAATAATAATTTTTTAAATAGAATCTAAGTATACTTTAGCTTTTTTGAAAAACGCGCCTTATTAAACACAAAAAAACTTTTATTGCACAAAGTGTTGTTTATGAGTCAAACAACTAAAATCACACAACTTTTTATAAAAAAAATGTCTGTGTATATAATAATATCGATGATAGAGGGTGGGTAATTTATAATGAATAACTCTGTACTTAAAAAAAAATAAAAATAACAGTAAATTGAGTTGAATTAGCAACAAAAGCGGTTTTTTCAAAAAAGTATTGAAAAAGTCAAAACTGCATTGAACGATGGAAAAAGGTGCTGATATAAGAAACTAAACAAATTTAAAACACATAATATAAGGATTTTAAATATATTTTTAACATTATGATTAGATATTATTATAAAATTGACAATAACTTACTGTTTAGCACTGTCTAAGTCGAGCCCACTATCCATTATTTGTAACGGTTGCACCATTTTTAAACTATTTTTCATACTAATATTTTACTTATTGCAACCGATTCCTGTCTATAAATGTCTCGTCCCGATGGAATAAAATCAAGTTTTGCAAAATAAAAACAACATAAAAAGTACAATACAAAAATCATAGGCGGCGTCACATTCAAACATTAATAATAGGTGTTGAAAATTTCAGATATTAAAATCCAAATTTCATATATAATAGACAGGTCTTAATTGATATTTTTTTACAAATAATAAATTACAAGAAGGTTACACAAGAAAAAACTTCATTAAATTTTGAATTCAAGTAATAAACATGGCAATCTCCATTTAGGCCCACCAGGCCTGTTTATTCGTTATAAATATTCATGTAATTTAATCTAAACATAATATTTTTTTAATATAATGTAGAAAATAGTAAAAAATATTATTTTTGAAGATAATTTTTGAATATATATGAAAAAGCAAAATAAACAAATATTGTATTTATATATTCTCTAAATTAGGTAAAAAGACAAAAACATTTAGTGACAGTGGTAGTTCGTTGTTTTAAATAATATTTTTTATTTACCTTTTTATATATTTTAATTTAATTTTAATATTTCATCAAAATTTTCTTGTAGGATCTTAACTCCATAAGGTCTATGCCCACTATACCGTACCACACTATAACCGTGCCCGGACCTGATTTTTTTTTGTATAGATTCAAGTGAGGATGGTGTGGTCGATGCCGGGCCGGTCTAGTGGGCATTGTCTCATTTAAATCTATACAAAGAATATTTTTCTGCCTATGCCGGTACGGTCACGGTCATAGTATGATCCGGTGTAGTGGGCATTGGCCTTTTCTTTAATCTTTCTCAGCTTTTGCTCTAGCTTTTTATACAATAACTGGCAAGAGTATCATGTTTGACCTAATAAGGCTTTGTTCACTTAAATAGGTTAACATAATTTGTTGAAAGCCCGTTAAAACTGTAAAAGCAAATGTACATGATTTTCGCTCCCAATATTCACATTTTTCACCTCTTTACTGCAGGACGGCCGTGTCATAATTGCATTGTAAATATGAGTACAAATCAGAGTTGGGTAGTATCCGGATACTTCTGTATCCGGATACCGTATCCGAATACTTTATGTGTATCCGAAAGCTGTATCCGGATACTTTTCAAATTTTGTATCCGGTATCCGTATCCGTGACCAAATTTGTAAGTATCCGGATACCGGATACTTTTTTCGGCATTCGGATACTTTTAAATTATTTACCACAATCGTAACTGATCCATTAAGAGGAAGTAATACCCTTAAAAATACTTTATTTATATTTCTCAAGCGATTTAAATGAATTTTTTTTTCACATTTTACACGAAACTATAATAATTTTTTAATTTAAGATGATTTGCCAAGATAAATATACCGGGTGTTCTAAATTAAAGCGTTACAGCTGTATACCGCTTTTTATAAAAAAAAAAAAAACGTTTCAGACGAAAGTTTTATAGTTTTGTAGGGAAAAACTTTTGGCTAAAATCGTTTTTTATAGCTAACCATAATATGGCCAACTTTTTTTCGCGCAGCAACATTTTCAAGTAGCTGTTACTCAAAAAGTAAAAGTCCAATAAAAAAAATATTTCTCTCAAAAGTTTCTTATTTTTTTATGTACTTTAAGAATATGTAAGAAAAAAATGGGATTCCCATTTAAAAAAAACAAAGTTCACCTCGATATGGCCATATTATGGTCAGCCATAAAAAAATGAATTTAGCCAAAATGTTTCCCCCAAAAAACTATAAAACTTTTGTCTGAAACTTTTTTTTCTAAAATGCATATTTTCGGCGGTATTTAACTGTAACACTTTAATTTGAACACCCGGTATATATTTTTTAATTACGCTCAATTTTAAAAAACTGGCTCCCCACTAATCTAAATAATTACATTATCTAACCATTCCTGAAATTTAAAATTTCTACTTTCTTCTATTAACATGTAAAATTATTTTCAAAATCCATTTTTAAAGTAATTTTAAAAAAGTAAAAATAAATTTGAAATTTTAGGAATGGTTACATAATGTCATTATATAGATTTATCGGGAGCCAGTTTTTAAAAAAAGTGCATAATTAAAAAATATATATTTTTATCTTGGCAGATCAGTTTAAAATAACAAAAATATTAAGAATAAAAATTTCGATATACAGGGTGTTATTGAAATAAACGTACATATTAAAACTGGGGATTGCGCAGATCCCCACTGAATGTAGAAAAATATAATTTTTTAAAAATACCCCTTATTAAGGGAGTTATTAATTTTTGAAAATTAATTCTAAAACAAACGTACTTCACTGATATGTTGAGGATGACCTATATAAATTAGGTTTATTTATCTATTTTAAACATCAACAGTAATTAATATGCAAGTTTTTGTCAGATGATAAGAAAACTAGTCTTGTAAGAAATAACCATGTTGCCAAGATTTTCGAATTAATTTCTATTTCCGAAGACTGGTTTTTACTACCCTCGTTATCAAAAAACTAGAATATTTGTTAAATGATTGTTTTTAAACTATACATTTTTGAAACTATAGATTATTAAAATTTTAGTTGATTTACGAATCTGGCTAACACGAGCGCGTCATTTCCAAGTTGGTAAAAAGTGTTGTTACGATTACTTTTAAATATTTTTTTACGATGCCACTATTTACGAATATTGAACTAACGGATATAGTGCTGGTTTATGGGGCAGCTGGAGAAAATTCTCGGCAAGCACAAATCCTGTATCGCGAACGGTTTCCAAATCGGATAATTCCGGACTGTCGTACGTTTATTTCAACTGTTCAGCATCTAAGAGACCATGGAAAATTTGAGAGTGTCAATGCAGATCGAGGGAGAACAAGAACACAAAGAACATTGGCGGCCGAAGAAGAAATATTGGAAGCTGTTGAAAACCGGCCTCAATTAAGTTGTAGAAGACTAGGTCTTGAAATTGGAGTGTCCTCATTTGTTGTGTGGCGGACACTTAAAGAACAAGGTTTACATCCTTATCACATCCAAAAAGTCCAGGCCTTATATCCAGGTGATGAAGAAAAGAGAGTGGAGTTTTGTGAATGGATGATTCAAAAATGTGTTGATATTCCTGATTTTCTAAAAATATTATTGTATACTGACGAGGCTTCATTCACTCGTGATGGCGTGTTCAATATGCACAATACGCATATTTGGAGTGATGAAAATCCTCACGCCATTAGGGAAACTGGGCATCAAAGAAAATTTTCAATAAATGTTTGGGCTGGCATAATAGATCAGTATTTAATCGGGCCTTATGTTCTCCCGAACAGATTAAATGGGCCAGGATATCTCCACTTTTTAGAAGATATTTTGCCAGTACTCCTAGAAGAGATACCGTTACAATTAAGGCAACGGATGTGGTACCTACTAGATGGCGCTCCTCCTCACTTAGATTTAAACGTACGGCAGTTTTTGAACATTAGATTTCCTCAAAAGTGGATAGGCAGAAATGGACTTACTAAGTGGCCTCCGAGATCTCCGGACTTAAATCCATGCGATTTCTTTTTGTGGGGTCACATGAAACAACTGGTTTATAATGAACCTATTAATAGTGTTAAACAATTAACCAATAAAGTTAATGCGGTAGCCGAGGAACTACGACAAAATCCAAGACTAATTTCTAATGTTCAAAGTTCTTTGGAAAGACGATTGCAAGTGTGTGTAAATAATAATGGACGGCATTTTGAACAATTACTGTAATAAACTTTATTTTGAATTAATTGGTTTTGCTACGGCAACAGTGCAATTTCTATGGGTAAGTTCAATTTCGATTTATTTTACTTCTTTAAATATGGAAACTAGTAGGTCGGAAAAGGGGACTCTTCCCCAATATTTAAATTTTAGAATTTGAAGTTAAAATTGGTGCCAATCGTTTTTGGTCATTACATACTATTCCCCATTTTAATATGTACGTGTATTTCAATAACACCCTGTATAGAATGTCTTTAGATTTATATAGACACTACACTGGCTGGTTTTTGGCGCGGTTCAGGCGCAACTCGCTTTATTTACGCACCTTTATGTTTTATTATTCATTTTGTTTTAAGGTTTTATATTCACAGAGTAAAAATAATGAACAATTTATTGAGTAGTTTTTTCCTGTTTCTATTATATCGCCTTCCATTTTCGATAATTTATTTATGCCTAGTATTGTTTATTGTTACACGTAATCAATCGTATTGCATAAGTATAACTATTGGTATAAAAACATTATTTTAACTCACTTTAAAAGTATCCGAGAAAGTATCCGGATACTTGTATCCGAGTACTTTTTAGGTGAAAGTATCCTAAAAAGTATCCGGATACATTGTAAGTATCCGTATCCGGTACTCGGATACTTTTTTCCTGTATCCGACCCAACTCTGGTACAAATTAAGAAGTTTTTCAGATTTTGGAATGTTACTAAAGCAGACCTACCTAATTATACAGACGGATATATCTTTTACAAGAGCACAAAGAAGAATGTGAACAATGTTAGGCCGAAAATTCCTGCTCCTATTCCTTTTACAATTTTAGAGCCGCCCGGGTACAGCGCATAGTCCGCCTGTATAATGAGGATGCTGTGTGATGTTCTATGTGCTATTTTGTAAGACGTTTTCTATCCTCTAAAAAAATATAACAAATACTAGTTAGGCCTTAGGCTCGCAAACATGAGGGCGCTAGTTTTGTTAATGTGGTTTGCTCCATAACATTTTAATAAGCGTCAAAAAGGCTCAAGCTACCTCAGTTGGGCATAAAGCAAAATTCCAGAGATCACGTTGATATCAGACTATAACAATAACGTTATTGTTTCGTCAGAAAATTTCCGAAAGCTGAAAAGAGAAAAAGTTAAGGTCGATTCATAGTTAAATAACAGAAAGTATAAGCCAAGTTGGTACAATAATTAATACGTATGTTGCTTATGAAAGCTAATAACAAACATAATTCTTTTATTTTAAAGCCCATTACCTTCACTGGTCTTCGAAACATTACACAAAAATATATAAAAACAATGGTTTCGGAACGACAATTAAATATATTAACATCAATCGTTACCAAATATCTTATCGGTGTTGTAGCTGCTATCTTATCTGGCTTTGTTGATAGTTTTGTCCAATTAGGGGTTCCATATGAATTTCTTATCTAAGATAATCCTCAGAAATTTTTATCATATGCTTGTAAAAATAAGCCTTAGCAAGCTTTTATTTAAGTCCAAATTTATTTTTAACTTCATTAGGGAATTCGGCAAGTAGAATAGTATATTACTACTGATGGCACCCAAAGGTAAAGAAAATAAAGAGAGTATACATTTATAAATATTGTGACTGGTTTCAAAGTCAAAATTACTTCATGCTCCAGCACACCATTATTATCTTCCCACTTGGGAAACCACGATTAGGCAGGAAATAAGTATCCCTTGCGAGTTTTGATTCTAAATGGCTATAACTTTTAGGTGACCTATATAAGTTCTAAGTGAGCATTTGTAAAAAGAATTTTATAGCCTTTAACCTCCTATTTTTCAGAAAAATCCAACCCGTTTAAAAGTTTGTCAGGCTTAATCGCACGCACAATTTTTTTTATCATATGGTTTAAGCTGAATTCCATGTGGTACTTTCGTCTAGTTGACTACATATATATAAAAGACGTCAATAAAAATATTTCCCCCAAATCTATTGAGAGAATTTTCGTCGACAGTAATCAAACTGTTCAGACCGTTTTCCAAAGCAGCTAGTCAATTGCCAACGTGGCCTTGAATAATAAAAATATAATTGTCTTGTCTTTTTTTCCAGCGTCACTAATTATCACCAAAATTTCTGGGTTGAGTTGAGGACTTGAAAGGTGAGGTATATTTTCCTGTATCGGAAACTTTTGGTATAACTACGCCCTTTTGATGGAAAGAATGGGATATTGCGTTCCGCAGTAGGCGACGAATTATTAAATTTCTGTCTATTCAATAGCATTATGTTTCTATTCGCTCTGTGCGCGACAGCAGCGCCAATTCGTTTTGATACTAATGGACTATTTCTGCGTATACTGACAAATGCAACTTTTAATAGAATTCGTAATTAAAAAGTATACATGTTAGTTTTAATAAAAGTATATGGATTTGTAAAACAAGTAAAACATTAATTTATTATTATTATATATTTTTATCGCTTAAATTAAAGAAAATTATGTATAATCGATAATAATCAATAATAAAATATAGGCAGGCAACATTATTTACTGGAAAATGTATGAGAAGTTGCCTAAGTCTAATAAGTTTTCATTGAAGAATTAGTCTATTCTGTCAAAATACAAAAACACCATTTAATAATAGCGTGAAGTTAAAATGTATATAAAAAGGATAATTACTTATATTTTCATTTTTGTTCGAAAGAAAACAGAATGAATGATTAAAACTGATTTCCCATCAGTAAGTTACAAAATTGCGTTCCAACCACATATAATAATCAAAGGCAGAAATCTTGAACTCTAGTCCTTGCTGAATGAACATTTAAGAATAAGGGATATTAAAGAACATGGTAAAATGATAATTTATTGTTTATTTAAAACCTTTCAAGTTTCTGATGTCTACTATTTGCAGCATTACGGTAATTATTACAAAAATAAAGGTAATTTTCCTTCTTATTGTATATCTATCCATTTATTTCTTTGATTTAATTTTCACTTTGCTACTGAAATTTTTTATATAAGTTTCACTGTTTTTTTGCTAGTATTTGTACAATTTTCAACATAGCAACTCCGGTTGCTTATTGTATTGTTTTTACCTACTTTTTTTGAAAAAAAGTAAAATGTATACGTGTATTTGATATGCCAAAATTACAAAATATCGCCCTAAAATGCACGAATTATCCACAGCTAGCGCTAGTATCGCTTTTGCTTCCCTTTCCATGACTTCGCACGGAGCGAATACTGTTCTCTTGGAGTCAGCATTGGAAAGCTTACGTACTGTGTACCATTCTATAAGTACCACTGCATTGTTTGAGCCTACCTTCGCACAAAGATTTAATTATAATTAGGCATTCCAAACAAATGAATTACCAGTGGGCAGGTTTGGTATATCTAAGGGTGGCGACATATGGTGTATTCTATCTACTTTACGTAAAATCATGAATAATGGATTACATTTAAATATTTTATGTCAAACACAATAAAAATAATATTTAAAAAACCCACCTATACATTTCTTCATAAATTGGCAGGCTTGGCGCCTACTACTTTGAATAAAAATAGCGTCCAAGTTGCAAGACTATGTCGCTACCCCCCTTAGATATACAAGAATTTCCCACTGGCACCTATTGTTTGACAGGTCGTTGGAATGCCTAATTGGTATGGCTGCGTCAGAATATTTTGTCATAATTTCTCAGCTACTAATGAAAGATTCTCTCACAATAGATGGAGGGGGTCATAAAGGAAGATGATAATATCGTTTTATTTAGTGTAAAAATTATTGGATACTCTACACAGATGTATAGAAATAGGCACAACTAAAATTCTTTACAAAAATGAGTAGAAATGCAAAGAAATATAATTATTTTAATGTAAAAACGTCGCAAGCTAGACAAACTGGATCTTTATGCGAAGAATTATAGTTTTTACGGTTAATGATAGATGCTAACAAATCAATTATTATCAGATACCAAAACATGAAACAATTATATTAAAAACTTGAATATTTAAACTACATTCGATCTCAATCAATAAAGATCTAGATTCTAAAAGTGCTTGTCAATTTTCTCTGGAAGATAATAATTTGCATAAATAAACTTTTTTCAAAAAATGCTCCTGTGGCAATTCTTCCTCTTTAGATATTACCATTATTATAATGTTAAATATAAACTAGCTTTAACAATTTTAGCTATTCATTTTTTGAGACTTAAGCGTTTTTTCTTCTTAAAACTATTAGGTAATAGTTTACTTTTAGCTTTAACATTTTTAGCTATGAGTGTTTCACTATCGGTATCAGTATCATTTAAAACATTTGAATGCTAAGCTAATGTTTTTATAAAAATACTGTATATTAAAAAAAAAATTTCGGTGTTGGAATATTACTAATACATCGTACTAATAATTTAAAATAGTAAAAGATGTTACGGGCAAATTTGTGCATTTTTCGAACATTTTTTTAAAACACTGCACATTGGCGATATTGTCTCAGAGGGTTAGCAATAACGCCACATAATATTATTCGTACAAAATGTTGTTTTTATCGGAAATTTTACAAGGAAAATCAATTTTTCTAAATTAACGTTTATTCAAATAAAAAGAAAACTTAAACATCAGTAGTAATAAACAAGCAATAAATTTTTAGGAATAATATGGACAAATGTAACCCTCAAATTTAACCTTCTTCTGTCCATTTTGCATGCTTTGCAATACCAACTTTCTTTACTAGTCGCTTTCTTCGGGCCGAAGGACTGTTTCCTTGGTGCAGGTTTCTTAGACTTGGGAGTAGAATTGTTGCCTGTTAGATAAGACTTGGCGAAAAGGTGTTTGGTAACAACTTGTGCTCTGGAATTGATTGCTGGTTTTCTTGGCCTGGTGTCATAATATTTGTGTTATTTCAGGTGTGGTAAGCATGTCAGAAAATAATGTGTGTTGATTTTCTTCACTCTTTTCGTCCTGTTCGTCTTCTTTGGCGTCACTATTTGTATTATCGTCTAAGCATTCGGACGGCAGGGATTCACTCTTTTCAGAATCACTTATGTCACGTAACTGAATTCGTTGACGTTTTTAAGCAGCTGTCGACAGATCTGGAAGTGGTGTACGTGAAATATTGGGTCGACTGTTGAAAGGACCTGGAGGAGGTATCATGACTATGTTGCGTAGGTGGTTGTTGGTTAGGATTTTCCTGTTCAGTTACATTGCTTGGAGTATAAGCTTCGGGTGGTAAAATGTCCGGATTGAACGGATAAATTCCAGTTGCTGCGAAACCAGATTTAATGTTTGATGGTGTCATACATTTATCTCAAACTACAGAAAAAATGTTTCCAGAACGTTGTTTTGATATAGCACGATCCCTATGTGTTGACCAGTATTGAAGAACTTCGTCATCCCAATGGTGTTCAAATGAGCGAAACACAGACCTATCCATAGGCTGCAGTTCGTGCGTTGTATTTCTTGGCAAGCAATATAACGTTATACCCAACTCTTTTGCGACCGTGACAATAGAAAAATCCAGATGACACTTAGCACCATCGAAAATTAAAAGAGATTGGCCAGCAACTTTGTATTTGGCAAAATGATGCAGCCATTGTTTAAAAGCATCAATGGCCATACTACATTTCGGAGTCATTAACACCATACTAGACGCCGGAAGTATATCTGCTCATTCAGGATTCATCCTTTTTCCTTTAAATAAAATTAAGCGAAGAATCGCAGAACACAAGGCATTGCCACCAGATACTATTGTGACATTTTGTCCATGAAAATGTGAGGTTAGAATTCACTACAAATTGAAATGTAGATTGCTTTTACTATTGCGAAAGTACCCCAAGCGCCATTTGTCTTTCAAAAAGAAAACACCAAACCCCAGTATAATTAATAATACAGTAGCGACAGCTTGAGTCGGCTCCTTTGATGTCGGGGTGGTCAGATTTTTATTGACAGTTGACGTTTTTGCCGCTTATTTCTACACTGAAATAAGTAACTTTAAAATATCTTGTCCCTTTGTCTGTTTGAATAAAATATCACACACTAAATGAAAGATGAAAACTAAGTCTAAATATAATAAAAATGTATTAAAATGTGCATTACAACCAATCAGATAATCAAAACAATCAACTATCATTAATCCATTGACAATTCACATATGTCAGTTTGACGTATTTGCCGTTTATTTACGGACATGCGCAGAAAAATATGGAGCCCTCATAAACAATGAACTGTCGCTACTGTATTATTACTTATACTGGGACCAAACCTTCCAAGATATGAACCATTGGCGTTATTGCCAGCTTAGTGATATTGTATTCACCTACCTTATACACTAGCTTTAATAATTTTTGCTTTTTATTTTATAAGACTTGAGACAGTTTTGTCTCTTAAACGTTCATTTTCATCACTACTAACACTATTTAAATTTACCTGAAGAAGCACCAGAATGTAATGATATGAATATGTAGAGTCGATGCAGGTAACGTATCGGCTGATAAGAGAGTGGTTTCTTGTCTAATTTTTTGATAATTCACTCTTTGAAATTATGCTCGATGAAGTGTGTAATAATGATACTATAATGTGTAATATCTATTTCGACGAGTATTATACTTATTTTATTGGGATAGAAGTTGTAAATTAATGTTATATCGTTGGATATTTTGTTTAGTACGCCATTGGAAATATTGTCCGATTTTTATTTTATTTATTTATTAAAACATACAGGGTGGCCATACGAAAACATACCAAAACTATTATCAGGTACTACGTCATTATGTTAGACAAATGCTCAAAACCATGAATTTTTGATCTTAACGGGGGATATCTTTCTGTCAGCATCAGCTGTCATACGTCATTGCCCGACCCTTCGTCACTCTAATAGAATTTATATAGGGAAATACTAAGTACGATATTGATTTTAACACCTTATAGCTGGATACAAAACTGTTACGTGCCGCAAAGTAGGTATGACACTTCATTGGAAAGCTAATTTTATTATGCAATAGTTTTCATTTTTTTAAGTTTATATTTCATTTATTTATATTTTGTTTTGTTGGGTATTACGTTATTAATAAAATTAGCTTTCAAATATAATATCACACTTTGGCCACCTTATATCTAACATAAAATATTTAAAAAAATAATAAAAAACTAAGTTATTTACCTCGAGTTGTTGACGGATTTTTACGTTATGGGGTCCCCTGAATCCATTTTGACTATTTTCGCGATGATGTCTTTGTGTGTCTGTGTGTCTTTATACTTGATAACTCATAAACGGATAGAGAGAAGAACACCAAATTTTAAACTTAAGCTTTATTCCGGCTTGTGGTGAACTGATTTTGGGCAGAGTCGGAACATCTAGGGGGTACTTTAAAGGGGGTTATTTTTATATTTTATAAAATATATCTGTTAGTTACGTTTGGAGAAGAAAGTTCTTTAATTAAAAGTTACTTCTTATATTATTCGCTATGATTTTTACCCCATACAAAATTTTCCTAAAGTGGTCTGTATTCGAGAAACTTGACAAAACGTGCAAAATTCTAAATTTTAAGAAAATTTTTAAAATAAAAGTTGTTTGCGATATCGACTTTCATAATTTTTATTTTATACATAATTTTTCTAAACCGGATCGTAATGGAAAAATTTGAGGAAAAGTGTAAAATTTTAATTTTTCTGTATTTTCGTTGGCAATGAATATATATAAAAAAATGTGTCGAGTAAGATGTGGAACATGTACATATTTAGTTTATCCTTTAAACATTTACAGAGGTGATATAATAGGTTTTACAAAATAACCGGAAAAAGCCTGTGATAACTAGATAGGAAATTACCATCTGCACGATCCTTATCACAGTGATCACTGATCATTATTATTATATTTGCCATCAATTATAAAATAAATTTGTAATGTTTAATTCTGTTATTATCCAACAATATCAAGATATGGGGTACCTAAAGGGTGAAATAAATTATTAAAACAACATAAAATGTACTACATTTTTATTTCATTAGTCTAGTGTTTTATTTCAGCTTCCATGTCTTTCTCATTTTCTTCTTTTGCATAGCTTAATTGTACTGAATTTTTTATATCTTTATTCTCGTTCATAGCCCAAGGTTGAAGTTCTCCAGAAGCATTTAATCCATAAAATATAGCTCCAAAAATATATAACGCGGCAGAAATATAAAAAATTATAAGCCATTCGTCTATGTTATCCTAAAATATCAATATAATTTTATTAGATTTAATGAAACTAAATGTAGACCATTTTATATCATGTCATTCAATGTAATATTTCATCAGTAGTACTTGAGTACAACTTTGTCAGAGTTTTCTTTTATGAAAGCCAAGACAACAAAATTACAGCGCGTGTATTTAAAAGAGATGAATATAAAAGATTAGAGACTAGTATTCTTTATGGAAACATGTATATTTAGAAAGGAAGGCAATATAGATAGCATATTGCCTAAAACAGGCTAAGGTGGTACATACGCACTTTTTCATGATGGAAATAAAAATGGGTCGTTCATATTTCATGTTTCTAATTTACCTAACAGAAATGGCACAAAAAATGGTACCAACCATATTTTCGAAATTATATTATTATGAACAACGGGAGTTTTCAATATAGATTAGAGATTCCTACTAATACCGTGACAGTTGAATTAAAAATAATATTCAATTTCCAAATATTAAGATGAACACCCCAATTCCCCCTACCAAACTAGGAAATCGATTCTCAAAACCTAAAGTGAAAACATGACAAAGAAAAATTAAAAACGCTGAGCAGAGAAATTGTGACCCCTTTAGATTTAGAATATTGTCTTCAAATTACCAATGCTCTATATATGTTTGCTTTATTTTTCTTTGCATGTAGGTGTTTTTTTTTATTATAAATAAAACAACAATTTTTAAAACAAACTTGATAAACTAAATCACATAATCGGAATGTTCCAATAGATATCCCCTGTTTTTAAATTCATTGATAGATGACGCAGCTATAGCTTCTTCGGGTAGATTGTTCCATGTATTGAAGGTTAGATTCGACAGGTAGTTTTGGCGTAGTCTTATCTTGAAGTTTTTTTTTATTAATCTCATTTGATAGCCTCTCGTAGTCGGTCGTTACTATTTAGTGTAAATAAATAAATCCCCTAGATCAGTGTATTTGAATTTCACAATAGTAAAAGATGCAATCAAATCGCTTCTCAAACAACGTTGACCGAAGGGGTAAATTAGGCATTCCAGCGACCTGTCAAAATTGCTGCCAGTGGACTTTAACAGTCAATTAAATTATAGTTATATAGATTTCTCAAATGGAATTGCATGGCCCTCAGCCATATTGCCTCGCAAGTATTTATTAATGAGAATCGGTTTAACAATAGTATATTATGCAACGATCATGTAATGATGGTTATTAATACACGAGCATTAACCGGGATACGAAACGAGCCAAAGGCGAGTTTCGTATGGTTTATGCGAGTGTTTTAATAACCATTACATGAGAGTTGCATACGCTATTTTTTCTACACCCGATAAATAATCAAGACCTATAAATATTCTATTTATATTGGTATTGAACACAATAACAGTAATTACTCGTATTTCTATAAAAAATTCTACAAAATTGTAATTAATGGTATTACCTTGGGTACTGGTATTACCACAGATTTTTGGGGCAAAATATTTTGTACTGCATTTTCTCCTTTCTCCTATATGTGTGGAGGAGTGTTCTATATCGCTGATATCAGACATTTTAATATTATAATTATCGAAGTTTAGCTATCTACGAAAATTTAATACGTTTTGACAACTAAAACAATTACATAGGAATTTAGGACAAACGTCAAACATCATGCTTGATTGAAAAATTGTAGGTTTCTATTAATTAAAAATCTGTATCATAATGAAAAATCTGTATCATAATGGGTATCATTATGAAACGGATTATGGGCATATAAGTGCATTATTATAATACGGGTGTAGAAAAAATTTGTTTTGAAACCAATTTTCGGGGTGGGTAGCTCAGTGGTAGAGTCTCTGCCTATGGATCCAAGAGTCCCAGGTTCGAATCCCATCGTTGGCCGGGATTTTTTTATTTAATTTAATTATTTAAAATGAATTCTGATGCCTTGGTAGGATTCCCCACTCGACCATTCACTGTTGGGTTCTAATTAACAGTGCTGTTCCTAAAGTGGCGCTGGGAAACAATAACAAAGCCTACACAGAACACGAGGCTAATGGCCTTAGTAGTCGATGCCGATGACACCAAATTAAAAAAAAACAATTTTCAGTCTTTGAATATAGTGTCGCGCAAAGCCAACCATGTGCTTTGTTTGCTCCTTGTATGAAGTCTAGCGCTGGCCATATAGAGACAAATACACCGCTTTGAAAAGCGCACAGAAAAAAAAAACAGTACGTGGCCCTTGAGTCATAGAGATGGAATTCTTGGACATTCTAGATCATCTGGAAACTAATGGTACAGAGCTGGCTTTATATAAATAGCGCGAGTTGTCGAAGGAACGGGCAGTTTGAAATGAAGTGTTAGATAGAAAAGATAAATTGTAATAAGTAAATTAGAATTGTAACTTATAATAGTGCCTAAGTATTATATAAATTAATTAGTACGTTATAAATAAATTGTCAATAAAGTTTTTTTTAAATAAATAAACTATAAATGAGTTAAACAAACGTTACAATATTAAAAAAATAATTACCAACATTTTTACTTCAAGACAACTTAGGTAAGTTTATTTTGAAAAACACGGATGATAAATCTATATAACTATTTATATCGTTGACCCTGTCATATCCATTAGGCCTACAACAGGGGTGCCATTTTAATGGCCACAAACAACTATTTTGTTTGGAATGCTTAATTTTGAAACGGAAAGTCTTTCCGCGTATGAAGAGCATTATGACGATAATGTAAATGACATGCACGTGGTGCAACGTTATACATTTTGCAAGGTATTTTGATCTCTAATTCGCACTGGGTATCAGACAGATCCCGCGTATTTAAGTATCGGTCTAATATATGTTTTGGTAAATTTGGATAGCGGCCGAAAAAGAGATACTCATAAATGATCTATTTATAAGAAGCTTAAAGAGTTTGCTGCTTTATACACAACAAAATATGTTCGGATAACGACAAGTCGTTTATAATGGTTACACCTAGGTCTACAGAATATTGGAAACGCGAATTGTTTTTCCAACATACAACACATTTACTTACATTTAATGGGAGCAGCCAAGCACAACACCAACGGTTTATACAGTGGTGCATGGTTTATTATTTGGTTGTGTTAAACGTAGGGGGTTTGGTGTTTTCCTATTCATTTAACTAAAACATATTTCCAAGACTGTAGTGGATTGTTTGCATAAAAGGGGCTGGCACTCCTTCGTTGTTGTAGAAATAAAAATCCGGCTATAATTAACACCATTTAATCGAAATTCTTCAAACTATTACAACACAAACGAATATTCACTATTTACATACAAAAGGGGCGTTTGATTTAAAACTCGATCGAGCGAGCGTCGAGGAGACCGAGAAGTGATGACGTCACAATAGAGCATTGAATCAAATCAAATAAAACAGAGTAAAAAACATAACCTCGCTTTTTTGTGATTCTTGTTTCTGGTTTGTATGTTAAAATAGTGAGCAAAAAGTAAAGAAAATGGAAAAACTTTTAATAATAAGGGGTAATGGCCCTGAAATGCAGCATTTACCACAAATGCCCGCTTCGCTCTCCTACTCCATGACTGTGATTACCTGGTGATTAGATCTGGACAGAAAAAATGTATTTTCCAAACACACATTTTGTGTTTTTTTATGATGAATAATTTTAGCTATAAGACAAAAGCGGCTAAGTAATTTGTTGACTTCTTGTCTGGTCTTTAATTTTGAGATTCAAATTTGTTTGTAAGTTAATTAAAAAGAGATAGGTAGAGACAAAGACAAATTTCTCCCTCTTCTCGATCTTTCTGCTCTGAGAACATCGAGCTCGCTCTATGTTCTCGCTCCAAAGCGAAACAAACACTTTAGGGATCTCTCGGAGTGTCAATTCAAACACTTTTGAAGCGCTCGGAGATCTCCGATGATCAAATCAAACGCACCATATAACGGCACTACTGTAGAAAATAAATCACATTTTTGCCAACATGTCGGCGTTTTTAGAAACTATTTTTACAACTTTAATATGACGGCTTGACGCCTTGGTTAAAAATAAATTTTGTTAACAGCGGCAAAGCATGTTCTTTGTTGTTGAAAGAGAACTATATTCTAAAGCTCGATTGCGGCTAAATTGGCGGGTTTAGAATCGTCGTTTGCTTGACACGTCTGCCCAATCGTTTTTAAAGTAAGTGTTACCGTGACTGTGACGAGAAATCTAGGCCAGCCAGAGTTGGAATTCATTATGTGGAATGCTTCAGCAGGTTGGTATACAGTTTTGTATTATCGGCGCTGATACATGGAAAACGCCCATTGATGTCAATTTAAAGGACGAGTTTAATTGATCGATTTTTACCATATCCTGTATCTTGTATCTCCAGTTTTAGCGTTTCTCGAATACCAAGATGTCTTTTCTTGTGCACATTATAGAAGGCTTTTGCGAAGTCTATTCCATCAGTAGGTATTTTATTTTCTAAGACGCGAATCCAATCAATTACATTAGAAGATTTGTGGTTGAGGATTTTTCTCTTAAAAAGTCATTATGTTATCTCATGATCTGCTGGACGATAACAGCATCCATAAATTTGTGAAGGTATCGATAAGAAACTAATTGGTGGATAATTCTTAGAACATTTTTATAACCCTTCTTAAAAATTGGCGTTAGAAATGCTAATTTCCATGATGAAGGAACAGTAAACTTATTGAGTGAAGAAGCCAATATCATAGAGAGTGGAGTACACAGTATTAGCACAATTTATTTATAGAATCTAATCCATGCGAGGAATGTAATTTTAAATCTGGAAACTGGTTTTTGACTTTATTTGGTGTAAAAATAATTTAATTATTTCCCAATTCGGTTTGAAATGATTGGTGGTAAGAGTGTATTCACATGTTCCTATGTTAAAACTGTGGAGAAGGTATTGGCAAAAATTTCTGCTGTTTCTTCCTCTGTGGAACATACGAGGATATATCAGTATATAACGAGACTGGTGCTATAACTTCTTTCAGAGGTAACATTTTATTACCCAAAAAATGAGACATGGAAGCCTTATATTTAATATACTACCCCGCAAGTAGGCTTTGATTTAACTTTTGACATTTGTTACAAATTAATTATTGAATTATCAGTGTTTTGCGTACCCATCGAAAAATAAAAGTGGAGCAAAGATACGCGATAAAATTTTGTGTTCGATTGGGTAAAACACCAACTGAAACTTTTGAAATGATTAAAGGTGCATATCTAGATAATAGTTTATCACGATGTAGAGTGTTTGAGTGGCATAAAAAGTTTAAAGACGGTTGTGAATCAGTTGAAGATGAACCTCGTCCCGGTCGACCACAAACTGCGAGAAATGACACAAAAATTGCAGAAATTAACGACTTGATACAAAATGATCGCCGGATTGGCATAAAACGAATTTCTGACAATGTTAATTTGTCTTACGGTACCACTCAAAAAATTATTCATGAAGATTTAGAGTACCGGAAGATCGCGGCAAGATGGATTCCAAAAGTGATGACCGATGAACAAACAGCGAATCGAGTGGCAATTTGTCAGCAGTGGAAAAGGCAATTGCAACGTAACCCACAGTTTTTAAATAATGTGGTTACATGTGACGAAAGTTGGTTTTATCATTATGATCCTGAATTGAAGTCTCAAAGTATGCAATGGAAGCATAAAGGCAGCCCAAGACCGCAGAAGGCCAAAACTGCTAAAAGCGCTGGTAAAGTGATGCACCTGATTTTTTTTGATAAATTTGGCGTTATTTATGATCACATTATACCTAGAGGACATACAGTAACAGGGGAGTACTATTCTAATGTACTTCGAGGACCCTTAAAGGCAAAATTAAAGAAAAAAAGGCCGCTTTATCAGGACTTTGGCTGGAAGCTGCATCACGACAATGCTCCGGCTCATAAATCAATGATTTGTCAACGAACAATTGAAGAATTAGGGGTTGAAATTATGGTTCATCCCCCCTACTCTCCTGACTTTGCTCCATGTGACTTCCATTTGTTTCCTGAAGTCAAAAAAGAATTGAGAGGTAGAAGATTTGAGTCAGATTTAGAGCTCAACAACGCTGTGATGGGTATACTAAACATAGACTATCAAAAAATGGTTTTTCAGAAATTTATGATAAGTGGATAAAGCGATGGAATAAGTGTATTCAACAGAATGGAGAGTACTTCGAAGGATAGTTGTTGAATTTTTTTAAATAAATGTTTCGTTGTTATACTATACACTAGTCTCGTTATTTTCTGATACATCCTCGTATGTTTACTTATGAGTTTCGGGGAAGAGGAATACCTAGTTTAGCATTTATACTTAAATGAATATATTTGTACATTTTTTTTATTTTCGTACAACCATATTTCCGTAATTTTGGCGTGAGAAGTATATTGCTAACCATACAGTGTTAACTATTTTTGGCATTAAGAGCAAAACATCAATTGGTTTCATGGAAATATTTCTATGGTTTATATAATATTGTCTGTTGTTGCTCTGCATATATCTTTTCCAGAGTTGCTTTTTATGGTGAACTAACGATATTATATTGGTCGTTATCCATAGTTTTATGGGGTTAACTAAAAAGTATTCTTTGAGAAGTTTGTTTGAACGATGGATGTCAAATTGTTGTGGAATTTGGTCTAGATATGTGTAGAATTAACAGATCCACTAAAAATATCTAACCAATTTATTTTAGCTAATTCAGCAGATACAGAACTATAGTTAATTATACAGCACTGTTGATTTTTTCTCTGATTGGTTATTTTTTAAAAATTTAGGAAAGTGAACAAAAATAGTAATGTGATCATAAATGCCGATAGGTAGAATGTATTTGATATCAGAAATTAATTTTTCATCATTAGTTAGAAATAGGTCAAGAGTAGAGGATATATTGTTAAAGCGATAACTAACATTATTATTGTCGGGAATATGAATATTTAGTCAAGAAATGTCAGAGAAATTAAAATTTCCTGTAATGCGTAAGTTATCCACTGTAGATAATTGTTGTAATTCCAGTGTGGATAATTGTTGTAAGTGTTTTATTCATTGTTGTATTATCAGATACATCCCAAGGTCTATAAAAGCAAGCAATATTAGGATTTGGGTTGTTTTTCCATGACTTCATAAGTAAAGCTTCTATTTCATAAATGTTGATTTTTAATGAAAAATTATTACTCATTGCGAATATAAATACAGACATCACCTCCTCTGCGATCTATCACTTCTTCCATAAACAGTATAATCATTATTATTCCATAGACTGTCAGGTTCGAGTGATGTTAGTCACGTTTCAGTTATGAAGAGGATATGAGGATTTATATTTATTTATTTAATACACTATTCAACAGGAAACTTAATTAAAGAACAACAGTTACAAGCTAATATAAGAGAAAATGATTCTTAATTTTACTTACAGTACAACTAAAGATGTCTAAATTACTGCACATTTCGTTAGAACATTCACACATTACATAAATGAGAGAGCTTTTTAATACATTTGTTCTAGGCACTGGAAGGTAAAATGTGCATGCAGACCTTGCCGAAAATCGAGGAACATAAAAGTTTTTCCTTTTTAATATGGCGGATTCATCAATTTTATCATTCAGTAACTTAAATAGAAACAGCACCGAGGCACAAGAACGGCGAGCTGATAAGCTATTAACTGCGTGTCTTTGCAAAAGAGAATTATGAGGCGTTCCGATCGCAGGGTAGACACCATCAATTTTAAAACTTAACAGTTTTAAAAATTGTCTTTGGACTTGTTCTAACTTGTTAATATGAAGTTGATAAAATAGATTTCAAACTATAGATGCATACTCAAGTTTTGACCTTACGAATGAATAGTAGAGGGTAGTGAGTGTAGACAGATTAGTTAAGTCTCGATTATCCCGTACAACAAATCCGTAAAGACGAGAAGCAGAGGATATACTAGTATTTTTATGCGGGCCAAAAGATAATTCTCTATTAAACGTAACACCTAAATCCGTAATAGTAGTTGGGTCTTTGGAGGATTGTGTTGTTAATGATGTAATCATATATTATAGGATTAGCGCTAAGATTATATGATATGACAAAACATTTCGCGAAATTAAGCGATAAATTGTATTCAACTCTATCAATATTAGCTTGAAGGCATTCGCAGTCGGATCTGTGAGCAATGGTCAAACACAATTTTAGATCGTTGGTATATAAAATACAATTAACATCAATTTTATTAGTGATATCGTTAATAAATAATATAAATAATAAAGGGCCCAGGTTCGAACCCTGTGGCAGTCCTGATTTTGCGATATACTCAACTAATTTGAAGCCATTTATATATACATACTGTTTACGGCTTTGAAGATTTAGTAAGCAAGGTTCCGTGATCCAATGTATCAAACGTCTTAGTAAAATCTGTGTATACGATGTCCGTTTGCTTCTTACTGTCAATATTCTCGGCAATGATTTGTGTTACAATAGAAAGATTAGTTAGCGTTGAACGTTGTTGTACAAAACCATGTTGATGCGATGAAATTTTACCGCTGACTTGCAAATTAATATCGCGATACAATAAAACCTCGAACACCTTCGAAAAATTACAAATTACAGGTATTGGTCTATAATTAGTCACATCATTCCTATCTCCCTTTTAGAATATAGGACTCACTTTCGATGTCTTCCACATATCTGGAACGGTAGATGTTTTAAGACATATATTTAACACACCATTAGAGAATAAGCAAGGGCATGTGCACAGTCTTTAATTAGAAAAGCCGGAATATGATCGGGACCTTTAGTTTTCTTTACTTGTACTTTCTTTAAAACTGAAACTATTAATAAAAATACAAGTATATTGTTGTGTATCATCAGCTGTAAAATATGGATATAATGCAACAAATAAGTTTACTCAATTTGAATTTAAGACTGTCTAAATTAGTATATAGAATGAACCAGTTTATGAAACTTAGTTTGACCATTATTACGTTTTGTTTCCAATTCTTGACGTAGTTCTGTCAGTATCTTTTGTTGAGTTGAAGCTTGATCACTAATAATAGATAATTTACGAGAAGACTTTCAAGAAGTTCCTTGTGATGCTTCTCAGATCTTGTGTAAGTTAATAGCGAAAGTGTTTAAAACGCAGAGCTTAGTAACCTAGTTTTAGCACAAAAGAGCAATACATTAATAAATCTAGAAAACTATTGCGCGATTTCTTCGTTTTAAGCTTTTAGTTTATTAAAATTAAGTAAAAATTGCTGATAGGTCAATTTAGATCAGGTGTAACATAACGCTCATTAAAAAAAACAAGATCAATAGTGTAAACCCTGAAAACTGCTCCCAACATTATCAAACCTCAGTTTGGATTTAATTCAAAGCCGTGCGTAGTTATCACGAACATGACTTGTATCTCTATCTTTGTTGATACCTTACTATACTTTAGTTATTTTTTACGTACCTCATGAGTGACTAGATAACCTGTTAAAATAGGACTCAAAATACCTGGTACTGTTCCAAATGTATTACTTATTCCTATTATGATGCTCGCATATTTTGGAGCAATATCTAAAGCATTAACTCTAAAAATAGAAAACATTCATAAGTACACTTGATTTTAAAATTAATTTTGTAATGATTAATGATATTACCCAAATCCTGTTAAAGAAAAGCCTCCGAGTCCAACAACCATGACTAGACAGAAAGTCGTCCCGGCAGTTGTTAACCAAAAACCAGCCCCCAAAATAAAAATGGCCTGCGACAAAAATCCTACGCAAGTAAGTAGTTTTCGAACTTGTGTGGTTGTGAGCACTTTTTTAATCAATAAACGATCGGCTAGTTGACCTGCTAACTGCATTATTATAGCCATGGCTAAATATGGCAGTGCGGACATAAATCCTGCTGAATTTAGGTCGAAACCCAACACATCTAAAAATAAAGTACTTCACTCTAGATATTCAAGTATATTGAAACATATCTATATTTTTTAACGATAGGCAGATGAGCTGACGCCCATGTAAAATAAACTTTATGATAGAATTAAAAAATGATGATATTGATATTTTATTTTTCAGTCTATTTCAATAAAAAGTAAAAAAGAATAAATCACGTGGTTTACTTACTTTTCATTATTTTCGGTAAATACGTAAGAAGCGTATAAAATCCCCACGTTTCACAGAAGAACGCCACTGCAATCGTCCATAGAGGTCTTGACATAAGAAACGACCACCACGGTATTTTATGAATTTCTTCTATATCCCCATTACTAGCTTTAATTGAACTTAAAATGTATTCTCGTTCCTTAGAACTGATCGATTTATCTTTAACTGGTGTATCGGACACAAATGTTGTCCAAATTGCACACCAAAGTAATCCTACTGCTCCTAAAATATTAATATTAATTATTATTAAAAATGTATTTCTTAGTCTTTACTTCTTACAAACTATTTCCGGTTGCATTTATTTTGAAAATTTTAAAATCAAAACTACATATCCCCTTACGAAATTGAGGAATCCATCCTCACAACTCCAAGGAAATTAGTTTTCGGATCTTTAACCGAAATTACCTCTTTTCTTTTTTTCTTTATGTACGAAGGGCGGCCCAAAAAATAGGATTAAAAGCGCTCGGCTGTTTCTAGGCGTAGTAGCAAGTTCTTCTGCTAGGGGTTACTAGAAGAGACCTTAGGGATACCGTTTTTAGATTTCCCACTAAACAGCTATTCGCTCAGTGCAAAGTCATGGTAGGGGAAGCGAAAGCGATACCAGCGCTAGCTGCGGATAATTTGTGCATTCTAGAGCGATATTTTGTAATTTTGGCATATTAAATATACGTTTAAATTTTACTTTTTTTTCAAAAAAGTAGGTAAAAACAATACAATAAGCAACCGGAGTTGCTGTGTTGAAAATTTTAAAATACTAGCAAAAAAACTGTTAATTATAAAAATGTTCAGTAGCAAGGTGGAAAATATAATTTTACGATGTTCTTTAACGTCTCTTTAATCCTAAATGTCTAGCAAGAACTAGATTTCTGCCTTTGATTATTTTATGTGACTGGAATGCAATTTTGTGACTTACTGATGGGAAACCAGTTTTAGTCATTCATTTTATGTTTTCTTTCGAACAAAAATGAAAATCCTTCTGTTTATACATTTTAAAGGTATTTATTTATTTTGAATAGGTTCTTCAAGGACAACTTAGGCAACTTCTCATACATTTTCCCGTAAATACTGTTGCCTGTCTTTATTTTAATACTGATTTTTATTGAATATATTTAATTTTTTTTTTAGTTTAACCGATAGAAATAAATAATAATAAAAAATTAATGTTTTACTTGTTTTACAAATCTATATACTTTTATTAAAACTAACATATACACTTTTCAATTACGAATTCTATTAAAATTTGTATTGTCAGTTTAGGCAAAAATAGTCCATTAGTACAAAAATAAATTGGCGCTGCTGTCACGCACAACATTAAACTCACACAAATTACGATAGAGGCAACTAAAGTCTATTCAGATTTCATTTACGCCGCGTCAAAACAATTTCTTCCATCCAGCAACTGCTCACGTGACATTTTTTTGCGCTTCTATTGGTTAATCGGTCGTTTGTCATTTAGACGTCACGCAAATATTTTTTGTCAGAGTCGAATTCAGTTCAATTTGGATAATTATAAACGGCGTTTTGGTAGCATTCACCGTGTTGGTTAGTTTGGACATTTTGTATGTTTGATTGATTATAATTCATTATATTATAGTTTAGATATACATATATTGTGTTATTTATTTTGTTTTTTTTTTGTGGTTGTTGTTAGTTTGAACATTTTATGGACATTTAATTGACTATATTTTGTAATTGCTGCGTGACACTATGTCCTCCACAGATACAGCAGATAAAGTCCAGAAAAATGTTTTTACTCCTTCTAAAAAGCGACTGAAAAAGGGACATTTGGTCATCCGTACTAAAGAAATGGTTCTTAATATTTATAAGCATTAAATTTTATAGAACCCTGATATGTTGGTACATGATGTTGAAAGGAGAGTTGTTGATAAAACAGGGATGTGCGCTAAAACCGTTTTTAATGTTATGAAGGAGTATAGGCAGATTCATAAATTTTCTGAACCAAAAAGAAAGCTACGTTATAAACAAATTAGTGGTCTGTGGATGATTTTGATTAAAATGCAATAAGGCGCAAAGTACATCAATTCTTCTTTAGAAATTAACTTCCAACAATTGATATGGTTTTATAAGAAGTCAACGATGATCCATATTTGTCTACTTTTAAGCGAGCTATATTTTACAAGCTTTTCAAAACCCTTAATTTTAACTTTAAAACTCAAGGAAAAAATTGTTTGCTTTTAGACAAAAATGAAATTGTTTCGTCCTACGCCACAAAAAATAAAACGGTACAGAGAAGAAAAGCTAAAAATATATTATCTTGATGAGACTTGGATTAACGCAGGCCACACCAAATCAAAAGTATGTTTCGATATGTCGGTTTTTTCATCCAGACAAGCCTTTTTGGATGAACTTTTAACTGGTTTTAAAAACCCATCAGGTATGTGCGTAAAAACAGCTCATTATATGCCATATTCGAAGTGAAGAAGGCTTTGTCTCTAATGCACTTTATGTATTTGAATTGAAGAATCCGGTGACTACCATGAAGAAATGTGTGGAGAATTGTTCAAAGAGTGGTTTTCAAACACCCTACCAAAATTAGAAGATAACTGCATTATTATTCGAGAAAGCTGGAAAAAATATCTACGGCGTCTAAAAAAGGTGATATTTAAAAATGGCTATAAGGGAAAAAAATTGAATTCGACTACCAAATGCTTAAGGTCCAACTTCTAAAACTTGGTAAGTAACATATAAACATTATGATAGGTATGTAATAGATGAAATGGCTAAGCAGCAAAACAACATAATACTTCACATGTCTCCGTATCATTGTGAACTTAACCCTATTGAATTAATCTAGGTTGACGTTAAACAATACGAAGCAGATAAAAACTCAACATTTAAATCTGGAGACATTAAAATTCTTTTTGAAGAAGTAATATTATTAATTTCTCCAGAAAAATGGAAAAAGTGTATCGACCATGTTCGCCAAAAAGTTGAAGTAAAAATGTGGGAGTTGGATAATATTATAGAGGTTCAGGTAGAACCACTTGTAATTTTGATTAATGAAGATAGCCTTTCAAGTCTAACTAATTTATCCAATTCAGAATAGTGCTAAGTCAAGTAAGGAAGATTGCTATAATACAGGGTACAAGTTGTCTAATCTAAATACTAGTAGAACAAGAACAATAAAGAACAAAAGTTATCAAAAATACAAAAGGTTTCTTTTTAAGATGCACAATTTTAAATCAAATACCAAATTCAAATACCAAATACCTCTTATATTTAAAGTTTTTTTAATGCTTTTAGTAGATATATATTAGCTATTAAAGAATTTGCAATTATTTGGACACCCTGTACAATATAATTTTATAATATGATTGTTTTAATGCTCTGTATCACAGTAGACATATGTAATGAACTAAATATAATGCAACCATCTCTTTTAAAGTCAAATACATTTATTAATTTGTATTGCAGGTTAACGCAGTTTATGTCGCTCACCTATCTTCGTCCAGAAATGTCACTGAAGTCTGGGAGACCGTGTATGGCATTTATTTTATAGTTTTACTTTACAAAATATGTTTTTATCGTAATAAAAAAATAATTTCACAATTACACTCTTTTATTTTACATTTTTGCAAGACGGAAAAGTAAAATACGGCCCTGCTCAATTTTAGCGTCCACCTGCTTCTGTTTACATCAGGCGTAAATTAAATTTGAATAGACTTTAGTGCAATTAAGGGTAAACTGAATGCTCCTCCAATTAGACATTATAACGACCTACCAAATGCTGTCAATGGGAACTGACAGTTTAGATACAGCATCCCTGTGGGCATTTTGTCATTGACAGAAGCCCTATCTTTCTGATTCTGTTATTTTAAAAATGTTAACTGTTTGTAATCGTCCCCCATATATTATTAAATTTTGACTGCACCAGAAGATGAAAAAATAAATTCCCAAACATATGTGCTTGAATGATAGAAAATAAAGAAATGACCGAATAAACCAAGGTAACTTTTATTTATATAAAATTTTGATACGGTCAGGGAATTGTCCTTATTCAAACTTCGTTTGTGTTCTGTTATTCTGTACCAATACTTATCTTTGTTTGGAAAGCCAAACCACTAAAAAGTAATATTTCTAGAGGCGTGAAGGCAGCTATAAGAAGTCTCAATAAGGATGAAAACATCATAATTCTACCCGCCGACGAAGGAAATGCAACACTCGTCATGAACTCATCGAACTACAGGAGCAAGCTAAATTGATCGGGTTAATTAAGACACATACAGGAAATTATCGAAAGAATAAACAGAGACGATTTTTAGAGAAACCACCAAATTTACCACTAAGACCAATATCAAGTGCCATAGGATCATCAACTTACAATCTGAACAAACATCTGGCGGAAATTCTGCAAACATACGTGGACAAAACAAAATTCTACGTACGAGACTCTACTTAAGTACGCAGAGTATCAACTTGGAGCCTAACGACATCCTAGTCAGCTTTGACACCATCTCTTAATTTACAAATGTGCCACTCGAAGAATCAGTCAGTTACGTAAGGGAGTTTTTTCAGAGCTCATAAATCTTTTCAAACAATTGCTCACAATATAATATTTTCAGTGGAATCAAAGATTCTATGAACAATTTGATGGATTCGCCATGGGCAGCCCACTCAGCCCAGTTGTGGCCAATTTTTACATGGAAAAATTTGAAGAGAGAGCTATCCGCACTGAGAAAAAATAACCAAAGTATTGGCTGAGGTATGTAGATCACACATTTGTAATTCGCGGGCGAAAAGACCAACAACATTTTCTAAGCATATTAACAGTTTTTATCAAAAAGTCTAGTTCACTATAGAAATAGAAGAAAATTGGCAAATTTCTTTCCTAGATGTGTTAGTTAGCCGAGAAGATAATAAACTAAGCCACAAAGTATACGCAAAGAAGGTACACACTCATAGATATCTATAATATGGATCCAACCATCATCCAAAACAAAAGCGCACGGTTCTGAACACCTTAGTAAATAGAGAGTTTAGGATATGTGAACCAAGACACTTCAAAGATGAAATGAAACACCTGATAAAAGTGTTACAAGTAAAACAAATACAGCAAAAAAGACATAATCCGTGCTACGCGCCCAAGGGAAAATAAGTCTAGTGAAGAACAAAACCAAGGAACAGAAACTGTCTATCTATCATATGTAGAAGGTGCCACTGACCAAATTGGAAAATTTTTATAAAGAAAAATTAAATCAGCACTGTCTATAAGCCAACAAAGAAAATAGAGGAATATATTAAAACAACGAAAGACCGCAGAGACCCCTATCATCAGCAGGAGTCTACAGAATTCCATGCAATGATAGAAAAGTATACATAGGACAATCAACGAGAAGCATTGATATATGAATAAGAGAACACAAACGACGGAGAACACAAGATCCTTTTCGAAAACACCGAGCTACTAGCAACATCAAGACATTACTCGACCATATTGCATTTGAAGGCTATAGAAATACACAAAATCAAAAGAACTTCAGCAGACAGGAAGAAAAAAAAACAACATTACCTAGGATCTGGCACATATCATTAAAAAGAGCGAAAATAAAACCACCTAATACCAGTCACGCCAAAAAAGAACGCACAAACACGCATATAAATACCACACTCTGAGTAAAAGAGGATTCCGTTTCAGTTGATACGTCGAGAAGAAATCTTCATCAACTGAAAGTGGCTGCCGCAGTTGCAGCAGAAACGTTTTGTGACAATAATCGAGAGAGACCACAAGATAACAGCCTGAAAACAAACAATTAAAAAAAACACTACGTTGAACAAAATCATTGGTCCAATACCAGACAAAGGAGTAACTGAACAAATCGCGTCACTGAGGTCTCTATAAATTTCAAAAAATAATTGTTTAAAGTCATTCCTTATTTATCACTCTCAGAGATCACTTCCGCAGGAGTCAATAGAATGCCGTAGTGTGCAAACACATATTTTCCTACGATCCTAGTGGAAGAACTTGCTATTGTCCCCTAGTAATGTCCACACGCTTCTAATCCATTTTTTGTGTCCCCACGTATTTAAGGTTAATTAAATATTTTTAAAATCCACCAGGTATAACTACTTACCGAAAACATAAAATATGCTTTCCCATCCTAGAGAAGATGCCAGTAGTGAACAAACTGGCATAGCAACCACCGTACCCACCCAGCAGCCTGAATAAGATATTGTGACTAAACGACTTCTTTCTAGAGGTGGTGACCATAATGCCCAAACGGCTTGTATAGCGGGAACTGTTACACCCTGATGATCACAAAACATATTTATGTATTAAAATATTATTTAAATCGGACTAATAATACCAAAGATACGTGAACGCCCCTTTGGAAATATTACTGCTTTTTTTTTTGTTATAGGTATATTAAGTCTTTATGACAATTTACTTTGCTTACTCGAATCGGACCAATAATAATGAATATATATGTTAATGTCCCTTTGGCGATGATACTGTGCATGGTTTTTGTTTTCCTAACTATACGACATTTTGAATTATCCAGCCGTTTCCCCATTTGAATTTGACCGAAAAAACGAAGATTTACGCTTATGCTTTATTGACGATACTACTGGCTTTTTTGTTCAATATGACATCTCCACGACATTTCGAATCATCCAGTTTTTCCCAGTTCGAATCAGATCAACAGTAACGAAGATTCGAATGACGGTCACTACTGCGCATGTGATAACCGTACACGCCTAGCTAATGGACTTATCAAGAATATAAATATATTTTTGAAAATTAGAGATGATAAAGTGATTGCTTCCAAAACATTTATTTCTACAACGATGCTTAGATAACCATTACAAGCACTTTTAATTGAGTAAGTAGCACTTTTCCACACTATTAAAGACACAAACAAAAAATAAGAAAAACAAGAAAGGCATAGGTAAAAGAAATTCATTAAAATATTTAATATTGCGAGTAACCTACTGTACGGAAGGCACATGTTTCAGTCTTGTCAATATACTTCTAGCAACAAAATAAACCAGCAAAATTTCGTTACCTTGCACATACTAATTTTAATTAATAATTTATTTTTAACCATTGTAGTTAGATAGCCTAGTGGCCTAGTAGATCAATTTCAATGCAAATTATCTTAGTGGACAATGGCCAGTAGCAATAGATGGCAGCAAGCTCCATCGCATCCAAGTCATGTCTTTGATAATTTTGTCGTCTTTTACTGAACCATCGAACGGTTGTCGAAACTTGATAACAAACGTAATTTCTCTATTTACAAGCAGATGGACCGATAGGCGATTAAGTATGAACAGAATATTCGTTTTAAAAATAAGTTATTCATTTTAAAAAATATAACAATATGTATAGAATTCTATACTCAATGATCGAGGGAGCGCTAGCGCACGGGCCATGCTGATGAAATTCTGTTCTTGTTGCAACAAATGTCGCGACAAGTTTACCTTCAATAAAACGTCCATAAGGTTGTTCTACTAGGCTATCTAAATAATCTAAATACAATGTCTTAACACCGTTCATTAAATTTCTTTATAAATTATAACAATGATACATCTAATAAATTGATTTCATAGGAAAATATATTAGCCTCATGTAAGAAATATTGAATAATGTCATTAACAAAAGATTTAACAATAGTGATCCCAACGTAGAACCTTGCGGAAGATCGAATATCAGAGCTTTATAAAAAGGTCGCGGATTTAAATCTCAAATCAAAAAGTTTATTCAATAAGAAAAGATCAACTTTATCAAAAATCACCATTTCATAATTTACTTTAAGAGTTAGAATTGTATGTGGATGGGACAATAAACAAATACAATTTTTAAATTGCTTTTTATTATTTATATTAAATTAGTTTTTTCTATAAAATACAAAAATATTATATTTTAGATTATGCTGCCAGTTATTCATGAAAAATTTGTTTCTATTAATTTTTTTTATTGATTTGGATCACAAAATGAACTTGGTTATGAACAAACGATATTACTTCACAGTAAGTGTTCAAAATTTTGATCACCACCTTCAATGCCAGCATTAACTTTCATTTCATATTTTCAAACACATTAGGGTAGGATCGCCTAAAAGTACGCGTTTCATAAAAGTACGCAGTCTCCATATTTTTAGTTTTACCACCCCTTCCCGAGTGCTGCCGTCTGGCCCGTAGTTAGTTGTTTGTCATTCCAAGAGTATCCATAGTTTTGATGGCTGTTGTCAACAAACGCGTTAAATTTATGAGGAAAAATTGAATTTTCTGAAATTATTTGTTATATTTTGAACAAATAAGGTAAGCTATATTCATTTAATTCTTTAAATTTCTTCAAATAACTTGATAATGGCGTTTAAGCTTCATCTTCAGCAACGTGGATGGAAGTTTTTTGGGTTGCCTAAATTTGGAATTTTTTTACATTTTTGTATCATTGTTCCTAAGAGTACGCAGCCAAAGAGTACGCATGCGAACTCTTAGGATTCATGCGTACTCTTAGCGGCATCTGAGGTGTACGTGTTATTTTCTGTTTTAGCTTGCTAAGATGGGCAAATACAAGCGTAACAGTGATAGAACATTAAAATTTACTCAATAAATCCTTGACCAAGCAAGAGATCTCAAGAGGTCCGTTGCAAAATCATTCGGCATAAACGAGTGTACTTTGAGAAAAAGATTGCGAGAGGTAATGAAGAAATTATGTTTTTAGATTTGAAATAAAAGTAAATTTTTTATTTTAGGGTACCATTTCATTTTTTTTGGGTAGGTTTAAGCCCGTATTTTCGAAAGCGCAGGAAAAGGAATTGGCTGACCATTTCAGATCTCATATTTTATGGACTGCGTATGAAAGACGTAAGATCGTTGGCGTTTCAGTATGCAGAAATAAACAAAATTCCGCATAAGTTTAACACAGAAAATAAAATGGCGGGAAAGCACAGGGTACAAGAAATCAAGATCAAGAAATAATTTGTCCCTTATAGCCAGAAAAATGCAGCTTAGGTCGCGCCATCGGCTTTAATAAGGTGCAGTGCCAACGATTTTTCGAAAATTTGAAATTAGTGTACGAAAAATTAAAATTACCGCCACACAGAATCTTTAATATGGACGAGTCGGGACTATCTACCATCCCAAACAAGCTATCTAAAGTTTATGCTTCAAAGGGCATACAAATCGTGTAAAAAGTTGTGTCAGGTGAACGAGGACAGCTAGCTGCGTGAGCGCCGGTGGTATTTGGGTTTCACCGGGTCTTATTTTTGCAAGAAAGAGGATGAAGGATGAATTTTTTTTTTGGAGCACCACCTGGCACACTAAAAATGATATCAGATTCGGGCTATATGATTACTGATTTGTTTCTAACTTAGTTGCGACATTTCAATAACTTTGTAAAATCGTCACAAATAGATCCAGTAGTTTTAATAATGGACAATCACATATCTAACTGCTCATTGGATGCCATTTTATTCGCCAAAAGTCATTAAATAACTTTATTAACCTTACCGCCCAATGCAAGCCATAAACTTCAACCCTTGGATAAGGGGTTTTTCTTTCCCCTAAAAACAGCTTTTTAAAACGAGTGCGATAAATGGATGGTCAGCAACCCTGGACGAGCTATTACTTTAAAAGAAATGGTCAGTCTTTTCCATGCTGCTTATTCAAAAGTCGGTACAATACAAATATGTGAAAAATCATTTGCTTGCACTGGGTTGTTTCCATATAACCCGGACATTTTTAGTGAATCAGATTTTGCACCATCTGAAGTCACGGACAGACCGCAACAAGAGCAGGTCAAAGAAACTCATACTGAAATAGAGAGATCATCTATTGATGATAGCTCATCTGACGAGAATAATGACACTCTTGCGAAGGTTCGGGATATTATAAAATAAAAGCAAGCAAGTGTAAATAATTCCAAGCCTGCGTAAACAGTACTAGGTGAACCAGGTCCGAGTGGTACTGTCACGATTAAAAAACAGATTCTAAATGAAGAACAGCAGGGCATTTCTAAAAATTCAGCCAATTCGAAGAATGCGTCTGCGACATTAAGAGAACCTGGCTCGAGTGGTTCTATCACATCTAAAATGATTTTGCCGTTACCAAAAGCTGCCCATGAACAAGTAAGAAAAACCAAATCTAAGAGGTCCGAAATTTTGTCATCTATCCCTTACAAAGGCAATCTCTTAGAAGAAATCGAAGACAAGCGTAAATAAGAAAGGCGGAAAAAGAAAAGTTTTCAGTGATCCCGAAGAAAATACTCAGACTGGACTAGTACAGAAAAAAAGAAAAGCTGACAATAAAAAGACGATACGATTTGTCCTGGTTGCTCTGAATACTATTCTACATCGGATTGGATTATGTGTCACTTGTGTCAAATATGGTGGCATAAGGACTGCTCAACTTATCTAGGAAGTGGTATATTTTGTTGTGACTCACGTTTAAATTAAAGGATTGTGATATTAATGGCTTATATGGTCTTACCTATTTTCGCGTACTCTTCTGTTCATATGCGTACCTCTTTGGGGTATGACTGAGTACTTTTAAGGGACCGGTAGCCTAAGAATATGCAATTTGTTGTATTTGTTTAAACTTTACTGTTTGTTTTATATCTTAAGATTTATTGAAAAATTTGTCGTAGAAGTTCAGATTAGTATATGAGTTAAAATATTTTCAATAAAGTTTACGTTTAAAACATTTCAGATATTTTTTTTTAAGCAAATTGATTAAGTGCCCTATGCAATTGCTCCTCTGTTAAATTTTGAATTTTAATAAATATAGCTTACTCCAGTTCATAAAAATCATGCAAATGATTTTTGAATGACTTATTTTTTATATGTAAATATAAGTAGAAAATAGTCAGGGGTGAGGTCTGGAGATCTTGGAGACCATAATTCTTTACTAATGATTTGATCATCAACATTTTCTTTAAGTCAATAGTAGCTCTAGCTTTATGAGTTGCTGCTCAATATCGCTGAAAATAACCCATTTGTAGCTCATCATAATATAGCCGATAATAATGATGAGCTAAATATTTCTATATCGTTGGGCATTAATTATGTCATAGAAAAATATGGGTCCTACTATTCTTATTCTTAAAAATCCTATCCAAATAACAACTTTTATGGGATGTAGACTTGTTCCCACAAGACAACGATTTTTAGAAATTCGCCTGTAGGAAAGTTAGACTCCCAATTTCTGTTCTTACCTATTCGAGATACTAATATTTTTAGAGAATTATTAGGACTTTGCTCCATGTGAATTCGCCTATCTTGAACCACAGCCTCTGTTATTATTGTGGGCCTTCCAGAGACCGTTCTTTTACAAATAATTTTTTTCGAAGTACCTATATATTTATGATAACAAAAAGTATTATATTCTATTTGTTTTGTACATCCGGAAAACGTTACTCAAGTTGTTAAATGCAACTCTAAATTGAATATGACCCAAGTTTCATCAGCATTTTAAGTTCCACTTTAAAAATAAATCATTAAAATACCTAAAAGAATATTTTTCAGACATTTTAAAGCTAAAAATGATAGTGCCAATAAACTTTTGCAAAAATAATTAAAATTACACTTTCCAACAAAAAATAATTAAGGCCTTGATAAGCTCTAAAAAGTACTGAGTGTTTTATTAACATACCGATGTGAAAATAGCAGCCAATTTCAGCAGCCAAAATTTCCGGAAACGCACGATTGGGCATTTCAGTGGCGTACAAGCTAAATATGACAAAAATTAAGAAAAAAATAAATATCACTAAAGACAACGCCATAATAAGTTTAATAAACTTATGTTTCATAATTTTCATTAGATATTCATAATTTTGAAGTAAGCTGAACATAAAAAAAAACAGAAATAATTTTCAACAATTAAATAGCAAATGATAAGTAATACAGTTAAAAGAAAAATTGCTCCCAAACAGTCAAAGGGGTTGATTTCTCAACCCTGATAATAAAAAAAATCATAATTTCTAAAATAAATGAAAAGCCAAATTTATATTTAGCACATAAAAGGATAATTGCTAGCATATACAGTTAAAAGGAAAATTGCTTCCGAACGGTCAAAGGGGTTAATTTCTCAAACCTAATATTTAAAAAATTCATAATTTATAAAATAAATGAAAAGCCAAATTTATATTTAGCACATAAAAAGTAAATGGCTAATTTTATATACAGTTAAAAGGAAAATAGCTTCCGAACGGTCAAAGGGGTTGATTTCTCAACCCTAATATTTAAAAAATTCATAATTTCTAAAATAAATGAAAAGCCAAATTTATATTTAGCACATAAAAGGATAATTGCTAGCATATACAGTTAAAAGGAAAATTGCTTCCGAACGGTCAAAGGGGTTGATTTCTCAAACCTAATATTTAAAAAATTCATAATTTATAAAATAAATGAAAAGCCAAATTTATATTTAGCACATAAAAAGTAAATGGCTAATTTTATATACAGTTAAAAGGAAAATAGCTTCCGAACGGTCAAAGGGGTTGATTTCTCAACCCTAATATTTAAAAAATTCATAATTTCTAAAATAAATGAAAAGCCAAATTTGTATTTAGCACATAAAAGGATAATTGCTAGTACCATATACAGTTGAAAGCAAAATTGCTTCCGAACGGTCAAAGGGGTTGATTCCTCAACCCTAATAATTAAAAAATTCATAATTTCTAAAATAAATGAAAAGCCAAATTTATATTTAGCACATAAAAAAACAATTGCTAGTACCATATACAGTTTAAAGGAAAATTGCTTCAGAACGGTCAAAGGGGTGATTTCTCAAACCTAATATTTAAAAAATTCATAATTTCTAAAATAAATGAGAAGCGAAATTTATATTTAGCACATAAAAGGATAATTGCTAGTATCATATACAGTTGAAAGGAAAATTGCTTCCGAACGGTCAAAGGGGTTGATTCCTCAACCCTAATAATTAAAAAATTCATAATTTCTAAAATAAATGTAAAGCCAAATTTATATTTAGCACATAAAAGGATAATTACTAGTACCATATACAGTTAAAAGGAAAATTGCTTCCGAACGGTCAACGGGGTTGATTTCTCAACCCTAATATTTAAAAAATTCATAATTTCTAAAATAAATGTAAAGCCAAATTTATCTTTAGCACATAAAAAGACAATTGCTAGTACCATATACAGTTAAAAAGAAAATTGCTTCAGAACGGTCAAAGGGGTTGATTTCCCAACCCTAATATTTAAAAAATTCATAATTTCTATAAAAAACTAAAAGCCAAATTTATATATAGCACATAAAGAAAACTTGCTCCCAAACAGACAAAGGGGTTGATTTCTCAACCCTAATATTAAAAAAACTCATAATTCCTAAAATAAAAGAAAAGCCTAATTCATATTTAGCAGATAAAAAGTAAATGGCTAATTTTATATACAGTTAAAAGGAAAATTGCTTCCGAACGGTCAAAGGGGTTGATATATCAACCTTAATAATTAAAAAATTCATAATTTCTAAAATAAATGAAAAGCCGAATTTATATTTAGCACATAAAAGGACAATTGCTAGCATATACAGTTAAAAGGAAAATTGCTTCCGAACGGTCAAAGGGGTTGATTTCTCAAACCTAATATTTAAAAAATTCATAATTTATAAAATAAAAAAACCCTAATATTTAAAAAATTCATAATTTCTAAAATAAATGTAAAGCCAAATTTATATTTAGCACATAAAAAGACAATTGCTAGTACCATATACAGTTAAAAAAAATTGCTTCATAACGGTCAAAGGGGTTGATTTCCCAACCCTAATATTTAAAAAATTCATAATTTCTATAAAAAACTAAAAGCCAAATTTTTATATAGCACATAAACAGATAATTGCTAGTACCATATACAGTTAAAAAGAAAACTGCTTCAGAACGGTTAAAGGGGTTATTAATTATCTTTTTATGTGCTAAATAAAAATTTGGCTTTTCGTTTTTTATAGAAATTATGAATTTTTTAAATATTAGGGTTGGGAAATCAGCCTCTTTGACCGTTCTGAAACAATTTTCCTTTTATCTGTATATGGTACTAGCAATTATCTTCTTATGTGCTAATAATAAATTTGGCTTTTCATTTATTTTAGAAATTATGAATTTTTTAATTATTAGTGTTGAGAAATCAACCCCTTTGACCGTTCGGAAGCAATTTTACTTTTAACTGTATATGGTGCTAGCAATTATCTTTTTATGTGCTAAATATAAATTTGGCTTTTCATTTATTTTAGAACTTATGAATTTTTTTATTAATTAGGGTTGAGAAATCAACCCCTTTGACCGTTCGGTAGCAATTTTACTTTTAACTGTATATGGTACTAGCAATTATCCTTTTATGTGCTAAATATAAATTTGGCTTTTCATTTATTTTAGAAATTATGAATTTTTTAATTATTAGGGTTGAGAAATCAACCCCTTTGACTGTTCGGAAGCAATTTTCCTTTTAACTGTATATGGTACTAGCAATTATCTTTTTATGTGCTAAATATAAATTTGGCTTTTCATTTAGTTTAGAAATTATGAATTTTTTAATTATTAGGGTTGATAAATGAACCCCTTTGACCGTTCGGAAGCAATTTTCCTTTTAACTGTATATGGTACTAGCAATTATCTTTTTAATTGCTAAATATGAATTTAGCTTTATATTTATTTTGGGAATTATAATTTTTTTAAATATTTGGGGGTAGAAATCAACCCCTTTGACCGTTCGGAAGCAATTTTTCTTTTAACTGTATATATTACTGGCCATTTGCTTTTTAATTGCCTAATATAAACTTGGCTTTTTATTTATTTTAGGAATTATGATTTTATTAATTATTAGGGTTTAGAAATCAACCCCTTTGACTGTTCGGAAGCAATTTTCCTTTTAACTGTATATGGTACTAGCAATTATCTTTTTAAGTTTTAAATGTAAATTTGGCTTTTCATTTGTTTTAGTAATTATGATTTTTTTAAATATTAGGGTTGATAAATCAACCTCTTTGACCGTTCGGAAGCAATTTTTCTTCTGACTTTATATAGTACTGGCCATTTGCTTTTTAATTGCGTAATATGAACTTGGCTTTTTATTTATTTTAGGAATTATGATTTTATTAAATATTAGGGTTGAGAAATCAACCCCTTTGACCGTTCGGAAGCAATTTTCCTTTTAACTGTATATAGAACTAGCTATTTACTTTTTAATTGCTAAATAGGAATTTGGCTTTTCATTTAGTTTTGGAATTATAATTTTTAAATATTTGGGGGTAGAAATAAACCCCTTTGATCGTTTGGAAGCAATTTTTCTTTTAACTGTATATAGTGCTAGTAATTAACTTTTTAAGTGCTAAATATAAATTTGGCTTTTTATGTATTTTAGGAATTATGATTTTTTTAAATATTAGGGTTGAGAAATCAACCCCTTTGACCATTCGGAAGCAGCTTTCCTGTTATCTGTTTATATAACTAGCTATTTACTTTTTATGTGCTAAATATGAATTTGGTTTTTCAGTTATTTTAGAAATTATGATTTTTTTTATTATCAGGGTTGAGAAATCAACCCCTTTGACTGTTTGGGAGCAATTTTTCTTTTAACTGTATTACTTATCATTTGCTATTTAATTGTTGAAAATTATTTCTGTTTTTTTTTTATGTTCAGCTTACTTCAAAATTGTGAATATCTAATGAAAATTATAGAACATAAGTTTATTAAACTTATTATTGCGTTGTCGTTTGCGATATTTTTTTTTTCTTAATTTTTGTCATATTTAGCTTGTGCGCCACTGAAACGCCCAATCGTGCGTTTCCGGAAATTTTGGCTGCTGAAATTGGCTGCTATCTTCACACCGGTTATTAACATTGGGTGAAAATTTAACAAAAAGCTTGTTGACAAAATGCAAAATAATCTATAAATACCTATCTTTAAATGAACGCCAGTGACATATTTGACAACTTCAATTATCGTAAAAGTTTCTAAAAAAGCACTTTCGATGTGTTTTGTGATTTACCAGATTACGTGGAATACGGGTATTGTCAAACACACTGTATTTAAAAAGAGGTGAGGACTTATAGATTACTGTGAATAGATGGGAAACTCAATGGTAAAATTCTGAGTCGATGTGCTGCCATCTATCAAATTGGAGTGGTACTAAAATACAATATGGCCGCTTAGCGCGGGCTTTTTAAAATTTAACTTTTTGCTAGTCGCGCAAAAATATAATGAAGAAAATAAAAAAAAATAAATTGGCAAAATATTTGACTAGTTTCAAATCATAAAACAACCATATTGACTGTTTTGTGATTTGAAAATAGTCAAATACTTTGCCAATTTATTTTTTTTGTTTGATTTTCTTCATTATATTTTTGCATTAATTTCAAACTTGAAATAAAATGCAATTTATTTTATTTTTTTTTATTACAGTAAATTAACGCCGCATCATATAATTTGTCTATTTCACTCTTTCACTGAAGAGTTTTTACAATTAATTTTGGCACACAAATTAATAAAAAAAAACACTTATGAAGATAGAAATAACGTCGAAATATTAAAATTTGAACAAAGTTCTGACATCTCTTTGACAACTATGACATGACCACTAAGAGAGGGGGAAGGGGTGTCGTTTTTTTTGGCATGTCATCTCCATAGTATTCAACCTCATTGATCAAATCATATCTCCGCTCAACTATGAATCAAGATAGTGTGTCAAATTTTATATACTTTATATATATTTTATTATTTAAAATACTTTCAATTGAAAACAAAGTAGCATCATCAGTAGAGTAGGTACAATGATATCATAGCTGAATGTACAGAAACGAAGGCAAGAAAAGAAAAAAAAATTAAATGAATGTTTCATACCATTAATAATAAAATAAAAAATATATTTTGATATGAAGTTCAATTTATTAAGGTGGTCCTTTCGCCACCCCTTTCGCCACCAATGTTAAATAAAAAATATTAGATTATGACTAAAATTTATTTTTTTTTCTAATAGTTGAAGTCCTTATTTATCTAATAGTGAACTTTTAACTATACCTTACCGTGCAAATTTTTGAGAAATTTTTTTTTAAAAATGTGAGTATTTGTACAGTGTATTACGAGAAAGTAAGACCTCAACAACAATTCTCGAATTATACTATTATTTATTGATTAGATGGAGTAGAAAAAACTAAAAATAAGGTTTTTTAAATATTTAGGTTTTGTTTTTTACAATAAAGTATATAGGTTACCGTGGAATTTATTGAGAAATTAATATTAAAAAAAAATTTCAAGTAACCTAGTTGAAAATTTTTTGTGATTTTTTAATATTAATTTCTCAATAAATTCCACGGTAACCTATATATTTTATTGTAAAAAACAAAACCTAAATATTTCAAAAACCTTATTTTTAGTTTTTTTCTACTCCGTCTAATCAAATAAATAATATAGTATACTTAATTATAATTCAAAAATTGTTGTTGAAGTCTTATTTTCTCGTAAGACACTGTACAAATACTCACATTTTAAAAAAAAATTTTTCTCAAAAATTTGCACGGTAAGGTATAGTTAAAAGTTCACTATTAGATAAATAAGGACTTCAACTATTAGAAAAAAATTATTAAAAAATTAATTTTAGTCATAATCTAATAAGTATTTTTTATTTAACATTAGTGGCGAAAGGACCTCCTTAAATTTGGCTACAAAAAACATTTAATTACTCTGACATTTTTGTTTTACTAATAAAAAAGAAACATTTAGTTTATTATTTAAAATCGCAAATAAGGTTGATGCAAATGCTCTATCCGGCCTAGGCGGCAATAATCCTTACTCTGCCACTGTATATGCGTGCAATTTACATAAATACAATTTAATGCCCGAAATAAGTAGAGTAGTTATTAATATTCGAACATTTTTAAAACTCGTTCATGGGGGGCGTAGCTCAGATGGTAGAGCGCTCGCTTAGCATGCGAGAGGTACCGGGATCGATGCCCGGCGCCTCCAAGTTTTTTGAAAAAAAAAAAACATTTTTTATAATTTTTTTTTATCTATTTCCAACAATTTATACATTACTTTCTAATCAATTAATAAAGTTTGTTAAATTATGATTGTGAATGATAATTTATGTGAGTAGGTGAATATTTATTACATTTTTGAAAAATGATTGCATACCTACATATTATTAATATAATTTTAAGGGGTGGTATTTGTTTTTAAATATACCTACATTTGGAGCTAAATCAAGTAGTTTATAAATAACCTTTAAATACCTACTGCCATTTTGTCTTCTCTATGTCACCTATAATACAATTATTTTTGATTTTCTAGCCAAATTGACCAAAATTTAGACATGCTTTTTATGGAGGCGGCTGAATATCAACAAAATTCAAAGTTGCCCAATTGTACCAATTTAAATAAGGAGAAGTAGGTACTTTAGGGTTAGAATTTCGAAAAATTTGTTTTCCCGCTTTTACCTTGTCTAGATATCAAGCTGTATACATATTTAATTTCTAAATATTGTATAACTTTATATCATGGCTGTTTATTGTTTCCATTGTGAAAAAAATTAAATCATCTGCCTGCTGTCTGAAAAGCATATTGTTGCATATTAGGTTCTGCTACAATAAAATATTGTTTGTAAATAAAATAAATTATTTGTCATAATTAAAGTACTTACTACTTGAGATTAGTATAATAATCCTTCGTTTTCCAATCATAAAATCTAAGTTTTCATTAGTAATTAACTCCTTGTGGCATAATTATTAGATTCTGCTACAATAAATATTGTTTGTAAATAAAATAAATTATTTGTTATAATTAAAGTACTTACTTCTTGAGGATAGTATAATAATCCTTCGTTTTCCCATCGTAAAATCTAAGTTTTCAGTGTTTAAATTATCTTTAAATTCCTTGTCATTTTCAATGTATATTTTCTAAACAAGGCTCACGTCAAAAGTTCGTTGAGCCTCAGCTCAATGCATTGTCGTTCTATGCAGGTATTGCAACGATAATGTGTTGTTCAGACGCAGTGTGCTTTGTTAAATAGACTGACAAGGATAGAGGAAATTTTTGATGGGGACGTATCTCTCTTACTAAAATGCAAGCACTTGTTGCTAAGGTTAGGGCCTTTAGGAAAAGTAAAAAATCTTACAAACATTCTTACGAAATATTAATATTATCATGTTTGTTCCCCAAACAGAAAACATTAATTTTTAAAGTCCATTTGGGAGCACCGTTCCTGTTCCGGATAATACACAACCTTCCCTCATGTTTAAAGCGAGACGATTTTCTACTACACATGACCACATTAATGGTGATGGATAAGTACCTATAAAGAAGGTTTCCAAAGTAGTTTTGTAGTTCTATTTTATTTGTAAAGGAGTATATGACGTTTTACCAGTAGGATTGCCAGATTTACGGAAGTGAAAAGCGTGACAACCGTGATGACAGAGCTTCAGATTCAAATACCAAGCATTTTTATATAATCAGGTTCTTTCTTGGCACTTCTAAAAAAAACAGGTCCTTACCTTATATTTTTATATAAATGTGACTTTGAATATTAAATAGCGTGACATTTACATAAAAACAGTGGCATTTGCATAAAGAGGGTGGCAATTTTGTCAAAAGCGGGACATTTTCGCGCTGTGGCGTTGGGCGTACAAGCAAGTCAAAAAGCGTGGCAAATCGCCCAAATCGTGACGCTTGACAACCCTATTTACCAGAGATTCTCATTAAGTTTAAAAAGTACATGCATGTAATTTTTAGGAGAATTGTAGAAAAATCTGGAAATATATAGCAGTAGGGTGTTAGGTGTTGTATTTTCTAGAACGACAACGTTTAATAAGAGTACCTTTATTTTAATATATAAACGGACGTACAAAACTTTTTGTTTATTATACAACTATAATTTCTTTTTTTTAGTATCTTCGTTGTTTTTTGCATGTCAGTCTCGTTAAATGAATTTTTTAATTTTTTAACTAAAAAAATTTGGAGGCGCCGGGCATCGATCCCGGTACCTCTCGCATGCTAAGCGAGCGCTCTACCATCTGAGCTACGCCCCCCGATATTAATAGATAAATAAATCTTAAATCTGTAAGTGATCGATACACTTAAACCAGTTCAATGATAAGGTGTGGTTTTTACTATCTACCTAAATTTGTTTCTTACCTATAGCATTAAATAATCACTTTCACTAGTACTTCAACCAAAAAAATGGTTGTGTGTACTGATTCTGATTATGCATGGCTAATTCATTCGTTGAAGAACAAGATAACAGAAGTCCTCACAGGGGCTGGTAACTCAAATGCATGGAGGAAGGATAATTAAGAATTGCCGTTTCTTTGAAGAAATATGGCAACAGGTTTGCTTGCAGCGCCACAGGTAAGGGATTTGTCCAACTATTTCTCAGTCGGTAATATAGATACCTGCATATTTTATTTTATTTAAAAATTAGCGGGATTTTGTTTGTAGCTTTACTTTAATTAGTATAACTAAAATTTTGCATTTTTATTGGCATTTTTTACAACACAGACAAGGTGCAAGATGTAACAAAATGCCAATCAAAATGTAAAATTTTATGACCCATAATTTTAGGAAGGGTAAAATAATGTAATATAAAATAATTGTATTATCTATTATATCATTAAAACTAATTTATAATAAATTTTCTAAATAAACAATATTTTAATAAAACAACTAAAACTTTCTGTAAACTTGGGTAGGTAACAAAACACATTAAGGAGAACCATCCATATAATCTGAAACAGAAAAAATTCAAAGTAGTATTTTAACTTCATATCATTTTGAATCTCTTTTTTCTTTTAGACATTGTCACAGTTTTATACTTTCATTATAATATTTTATAATTAATAATGGTAGTCCCTTCATCTTTTTTAATTAGATGTACTACTTTCTTTTCACTGGTAATTTGTTTGACGGTATGATAACAATATTACTTTAGTATTACTCTTTACTGTTAATTTAGGTTTCAAGGGTACCAAAGGCAAAGCCAATTTACAGTCTTGTAACCTATAAATGGTTTTTCGCAAGTGGAATGATGAAGTTTATGCGGCATCATTTAGTTCCTTGCTTAATATCGGAAGAAAATAAAAAAATGTGTTCTTAAAATGTACAGCATAAATTGGACAGTAAATTGTACTATTTACCTTTATACAAACAACGCTATTACAATTAGATATTATGAATTTATTACGAACAGGACCTGCTAAACACATGTTAAAACATCAAAATATCTTTGCTTAATTTTAAATTTAACATGTTTAACTAAAACTAAAATTAAATAAAAGTAAAAGTACTTACCACGTTTTATTTCAGCAACCATAACCATATTGTTTTGTTCAGTTTTGTTATTGTATCGGTTCGAACGGGTGACAATCCCAAAGTCAGATTTACATTGTACAAATAATTGATTAATTCATGTTTTTCAAATAATTGTAGTATTTATATAAATATATAATTTTAAAACAATACTTACCGTGTATTACTTTTGTTATTAAGCGAAATATATTTGAATTATTCAATTATTCAGTGTACTTTAAATTTAATTATCATTTTATTATTGTAAAACGGACTGATATGCGCGGATGTATTGCGCACTAACCTGTTGATATAACGCGCATAATAATATGTTATAAGCCCCCCTGCTCAAAAAGAAACACATTTATGCACATTCCAAAAATCTCCATACCGGGGAATATCTAAAACAAAACAAAAATAAAGGTGCAGTGTGTATCTTAAAATTAAAAATAAACACGAGTCATAACCTTTTTAAATTCTTACATTTTTCTTGCAATAAAAGGTATTCAAATTTCAATAATAATAGAAAACATCTGATTTATGATCTTAATAGGTGAACTATGCAAAAATTAACAAGTTGACCTAAATAGCATATATAAGTTTTTGAACATATTTGGGTATTATTTGATAAATATAATAATGAATATCACCCAAAAATTGAACAATAACTTTTTGAGCACAAATCATTCGCCTTTTTTCATCATGGTCTTTATGAGTAAAACTAAGATCAGGTTCTATCTCAGGTTCTACAATATTTGTTTGTAAATTGGCTTCACACATTTAGCTCACAACTCCTTTCATTTTTTTGACCGCAAATGTTTAAAATGTGGATCCATTTATCTCTAGAGTAATAATAGCAGGAAAAACAAACTTTCTTGTTAGTTTTGTGAGAAAAATACTTAGGTACTTCTGCAATTAAAATTTAAATGAATCAGAAGTTAATGATTTTCTTAAGAACCTGCCTATAGTTAAATTAGTTAAATCTAACTTACACTTAATACAATTTACTCTCCTACATTTGAAAAAAATATCACCTGCATTTGAAAATGAAAATAATATCAGGCTGACATATTTATAGCAACATAACCTAATTTATTTTCAAAGCCAGATTTACACCACCTAATAAATTTAAAGTTAATTTAAATTTAGCTTTAACTTTAAATTTATTAACGATTATCTCTGTATTTGATCACACAATATAGCAAAGTGAAATTTAAAGGGGTAAATCAGTAAAATTATTGATTTCTTTGTCATTATTTTTGAAAACATATTTTTTTATGGGTGTAAAACGGGTTTGAATTTAGTGATAGCAGCGCGCTAAGCGCTTACGGTTCAACTACCAACAAGGAAACAAATCCCGCCATTTATTCAAACCTTCTCTTTTTATTTTTCTATGGGTCCGACCGTTGAGACTCAACTCACAACCCAGGATTGCCATTCCACGCGCCGAGGAGTGCCGCTCCACAACAAAAATTCACTAAACTTATTGTTTGTTTAGTAGTTGTAGGTAAAAGTTGTCAAATAGAAAAATGCTACTTTAAATTGCTTCAAATATCTAAATTATCAAGCCCGCCAATTTTTAAACCGCTTCAATTAGTAGTGTTCTACTTTATCGACTGAAACTGACAGGTGTAGTTCAACCGTAAGCGCTTAGCGCGCTACTGTCGAGGTCAAGCAAACTTGTTACCAACTATTTACACGGAATCCGACCCCCGTGGTCGGACCGTTCCCACGGCGCATGAGGATCGCGCAGATGTGGACACGCGCCCATTGCAACCTGTTTTACGAAGGCAGTGTTGGCGATAAAAAATTCATAATTTTGTTTAATTGCATGAAAAGATGAACCGTGAGCGGACGCGTATCGTTGCTGCCTCAGCCTTTTATTTTATGTTAGGGGTTTACAGGATGGCAAGAGAACAAAAAATAAAACGAAAACAAAGAAGATGATCTTTGTATAGAAATCGAGATAGGTAAGTACATTATAGAATATTTTGCAACAAGTGTTTAAAACTGATGTTCACAAGCGTTATATACTATAATTTTTCTACGACTGCAATTTGGTTCTTATTTTACACACATTTGGAAAAGGCTTGGAATAATAGACATAGTCTGACAGTCATAAAAAATAAACTTTGGAATAATTTGTAATTTTAATGTTTTTGCTGCAAATAATATAGTTTTCTTTTATTCATTTGTAGGTACAGTGCCACAGACATGTTAGAAGATTTACGCCAAGAACCCTCAGGCTATTTTAAAAACTTTTGTCGAAAAGTTTCCGAAAGATTCCCATTAATGTATCTTTTTTTATTCAAATCTGCGATTGAACATTTTACACTCATTTGCTCTTCAATTCACCTCCAGGCATCATGAACTAAGTTCCTGTTTTTATGGTTTGGATCCCGTGGGTTCTAAATAATCGGCTCGGCTTCATAAAATGATAAAAATTCTAACACCACTTCGTGGGGGTGGGTTGGCTCAGTGGTTAGAGTCATGACTCTGAGATCGGAAGGTCTCAGGATCGAATCCCACCGGTGGCAGGAATTTTTATTTAATTAAAAAATTAAATATTAATTCTAATGCATAGGTAGGATTCCCCACTCGACCATTCACTGTTGGGTTCTAATTAACAGTGCTGTTCCTAAAGTGGCACTGGGAAACAGTAACAAAGCCTACACAGAACACGAGGCTAATGGCCGTAGTAGTCGAAGCCGATGACACCAAATTAAAAAAAAAAAAAACACCACTTCGTTAGACCACTCCATGGTGAAAGTTACCACGGCACTGGTAGTACCACGCTCCTAGCCGCGCCGTTGGAGCTGTAAGGAGTGTACTTAGAATTTTTTTTAGAATGCTTAACTTTTTTTATTATAGGTTTCCAAAAGACCCACAATATCTCAAAATTTGGTCTAAATTTGTGGGAAAAGACCAATTTGAGCCTAAACCGAATAGCATGTTGTGCTCTATTCACTTCAAGGAAGAATTTTTTGATAAGAGTGAGTTTAGGGTCAGATTAAAGAAGAATGCTGTTTCGACAATAAATGAATGTTTAGTTAGTATACACTTTATTTACAATAAAACTTAAATAACTAACTTAATAAAGAACATTGGCTTGACTAACTTTATAATAAAGACAAATAACTATATTAAAACTTAGATAACTATAATAAAACTTAAATAACTAACTTAATAAAGAACATTGGCTTGAGACTAACTTTATAATAAAGACAAATAACTATATTAAAACTTAGATAACTATAATAAAACTTAAATAACTAACTTTATAATTAAACTTAAAAACCAACTATAATTAAACTTAAAAACCAACTTATAATTACACTTAAATGACTAACTTTTTAAGTAACACATAATTTAGAATAATATTTCAAGTATTTAAAAGCAGTTTTTATTAGATCCTAATTTCCTATTATTATACCGTTTTGATAATGAATAAATACTAATAATAAATACTGGTGATGTATTTTTATTATTTAATTAGATTTGTGGCCATCACTCACTGCTATGTACCTCCTCATCCTCATGATATAAAATAATATGCCCGCTCATGTACCACATTACAATTATTATTAATATTAAATGAACAAACATTAAATTGATGTTCCTTAATTTAAAAACCTGCCGACTTTGTTCACAATACACAATAAATATAATTTAAAACATATTACGAGTTAATGATATTTAAAAATTAGTAGTTTTCGAACTTAAACTAGTAGTTTTTGTATCATGGATCCATTTTTAAGGCTTTATAACATACCAAATCTTGTTCCAGACTAACCCATCCATACCTACACCTCCTCCTCCTCCAAAAATCAGGATCCTATCAAATATTCTTATTAAACCAGCAAATCAAACCAGTCAGATCGAATTACCTGTACCCTCTACTTCTTCTCTAAATATTCCATATGAAGAACCGCTAACGCCAAAGAAACAAAAAATATTACATACACTCTAATCTGTCCGGGCAACAAGTGCAAAAAAAAAGCAAAATTAAAATTGCTAAGACGACAACTTTCTCGAAAAGTGAATAAAATTGTCAACTTAAAAAATATATTAAATGATTTAAGTACAAAACGTTTGATACAGGAAGATGAGTTAGATATAATGTCAAAACTTAGGGGCCCCATCGAGATATGTAGCAGGCAATTAAAAAAAAAGTCTAACCTACCATTGCCTAAGAAGTATTCAGAAGAGCTAAAAGTGTTTTCTCTAACTCTCCACTATTACTCACCTGCTGCTTATAATTATGTAAGAAGAACATTTAACACTTGCTTACCACATGTCCGTACAATCAGTCGATGGTATCAAAGTATAAAAGGTGAGCCTGGATTCACAAGTGAGGCTTTCAATGCCCTACAGATTAAATCAAATTCTTCCAATGAAAAAATAATTTGTGCACTTATTATGGATGAAATGGCCATTCGTCAACATGAGGAGTTTGTTGTAAGCGAACGTAGAAGTTATGGTTGTGTAGATGTAGGAACGGGTGCAAATGAAACTAAGAAATCTGATGCACAGTGTTATTCGAACGTTGATTTTCGATTACACAGGTCATATATCGGACGGTTTCGGCGAAGACAGAACAATATAATAATATTAATCTCTTTTATGGGCTTGGCATTGGCTTGGTCGGAAAACGGTTAATAAATAATAGTAAATAGTGTAGAAGTCATAATTGCGCAATGTCATCAAATTAATTTCGAATCGGTCATGTTGAAACAAATCTTAGGTAAGTAAGTCATTTAAAAGTTCTAATTCTGCATACGGACTTTAATTAAATTTGAATACGACCCTGCTTAGTCAACCATTTAAGCCACGCCCAGTGGGGTCATTTTTAATAAAACGTATATGCAAAACAATTGCCTTATGGCATCTCCATTAGTATTATACCTCCATGGATTTGATCAACTATCAACTTCATTTTTATTAACAAAGACAGCACACGTCAATTCATTGGATATCTATCAGAAGTCCATTGATGGACATATCGGCTATTTAAAGGACGTCCAGCATTTTACCGAAGGAGATCCAATGGACATTCACTGGACTATACAAATGTCCCACTTCTGGACAGCCATTTGGACTCCATGAAAGGTCCATATATTGACCTTTTGTATTGCTTTTGGACAATTTATGGACATCTGATGGATATCATCTCGGACATCATCACCTACATTAATAATAACTTAAATAATTGCAACTGTGTTCACATTTTTATTGTCTTAAATAATATCAAGCATGTATTGGTTTTATACGCACTCCTTTCTGTTGACCTTCTCCCCATACACCACACATTATTTCAGAAGTGTTTAAGAAATATTTCAAACTTATCAAACATATAACATTTTAAGCACAAGTTTCTGAAATATTTCGCTAAAAATGTTTCTAAAACCCAAGCAGTTTGAAACTGGGTGCAGAGCACCCATAGCACAATGTGGACAAAAAATGCCAATAGGCGAAATGAAGAAGCTGTCGTGACCCAAGTTGGTATAGCCTCGATAAAATATCGTTCTGAGCTGTATTTTTTGTTTATTATTATTGGTGTATAAAACCCTATGACGTCAAAAAAGAATGACTATTTACTTTCAAGAAATATCAAGACAAGAGCTCTTACATATGATATTGAGCAAATGCTTGAGGGGAGAAGGGAGAACATTTGAAAGTTGCTCCCGATCAAGCACCGTTAGAAAATAACGTTAATTTTGAGTCAGAAACAGTTTTCTAGGAGTACTGGCCAGAAACCAGGTCATTTACTAAAAATGCTCGAACCTGTCAATTTTTGATTTAAGGGGGAAACATTTGTTTGCCAGTTTTGCCCCCTGAGCGAAAATCCTCTGTCAGATGCGAGACTCACCCCTAAAATCTTAACTGGAAAGAGGGGTCGAATGCTAGCGAATTTTAAAGGTATTTTTACATAGATTATAATCCCCGAGTTTTACATCGCTACTATCTATGTGGCCCATACAGTGGCTCAGCAAAAGTACAAAACCGGTTTAAGAAAATTTTTGCATTGTTATTAAAAATAAAAAAGAATTATTTGTAACAATTCTAGTTTTATTCCCGTGGCTTTCAATTATTGTTATCAGATGACATTCTTTGGTCGATATAAAGTAGTAAGATTTCGTTGTAGAGTCGGCATAAAAGTGGCATATCAGTGATAATGATTTGCTCATTTGCTGAGAGGGTGCAAATAATTTCTCTTTTTTTGCGAACAATAAATGTGCTAATAGAACTGCCCAACTATTTAACAATCAACATTGAAAGTATATTTTGGAGTTAGTCCAAAAATGTTGGGAAACAGGGTCAGTAGCTACCAAATGACGTAAAATGGAAAATGCTATAGTAAACAGAGCTAGAGAGGTGACGATTTTAGGGCATGATGAACCCAAATGGAGCACAAGGCAGTTGGCGATAACATCTGGTATAAGAACTTAACGAAGACGATTTTGATAGGTGATTACAATTGTGTGAAATTATGGCTGAACGGGCAATAAATGATCAGTAATTTCTTTTCAATGTGTGTTTTTCAGACGAATCCACTTTTTTCCTAAATGGTACGGTAAATCGCCACAACTGTCGTTATTGGTCTGCACGGAAAAAAATGTGACTAGAAAATTTTACTACAATGTTGTAGTAGTAGACTTGTAGAAAAATACTTAACAATTTGTAGAAAATTTTACTACAATTTATAGTTAAAAACTATTCATTATTGTAGCAATTGAATTGTCGAATAAAATGCTACAACAATAGGAAAGAATTCCACAATGTTTAGTATATTTTACTATTGTTTGTAGAAGTAGAAATTTATTACAATTATCGTAATTACTACTACTAACTTTTGAAAAAATTTGTACAAATATTAATAATTATCTCTACAAAAAATAGTAATTTTTTCTACAAAAAATAGTAATAATTTACATCCCTTCTTATGAAAAATATTTAATTTTGTTCAAAAATATTCTATAATATTGTAGAAATTCTAAGTCATGTGAACAAAACAGAATTCTGCTATTGGCCAACGTTTTCTGACGTCGATCATAAATGGCCAGACAGCAGTAGCCGTTCGCCATGTTCACATAACAAAGCATGGTACATATACCTATAACACATTATTATATTATAAGCACCGATGCGTTTGAGAAAATTTTAATAATAAATTCTATTGGTGGTAAGTACATTTATTATTGTTTCTGAATAAGTTACCTTTAGATAACTAATTTAAATAACCTTAGTAGATTATTTTAAGAAAAATAGTTGTGGCCAACGATCGAATGTTGTGCCCAACGATCGAATTTTGTGTCAAATTCAATGATGTTTTTTGTCTTAATTGTGACATACCTACTTTCTCATTTTTGTTAGTTATCTGACTTAGTCATTTAATATCCAAATCAGTGTAAAGGTGATAAATATCCCCGTTTTAAGGGTATGAACAGTTCAATTGTTATTAATTTTTATTTCATATTTTTCAGATGCAGAAAAGCCAACTGAGACTGAGGGTGCTATTATTACTGTTATTTATTACATAATGTAATTAAGACTTTGTATCTTTTATTTTAAAACAATAAATTGAATATTTTATTAAGGAACATTTTTTCTAGGTTATAATTATAATAATTATGGAATACTACTACAAGTTTTATTAAAAATTACTACAATTTGTATGAATTTTTACTATTTATTGTGTAAAATTTTCGTATTTATTTTCATAAAAAGCAATACATTTTTAATATAAATTCATACAATGAATAGCAAAAATTATAACAATTTGTAGAACAATTCTTATTTTTTGGATATGTTTACTAAATATTGTAGATAATAACTCTATAATACATTCTCCACAAATATTTGGAAATTTTTACTACAAATTGTCCCTGTCCCCCCTATATGTACTATTTATTGTAGAGAAAAAATCTATAATTGTAGAAATTTGTTCTACAATTTTTTTTCCGTGTGATTCAAATCCCATAATATTTAATGAAATGCATATGCAACATCCGGAAAAACTGAATGTTTGGGCTGTCATTTTTAGTAACCTTATCATTGTCTTCTTTTTTACCTGGAACTTCAACCGCAGACATGTATCTGGAATTATTAGACAACGCCATTTATCCAGTATTACTAGAGTTGATTGAGAATGACGATCAGTACATAGCAAACAACTTAATATTCCAGCAAGACGGTGCGCCACCCCATTTTGCACTGACTGTTCGTCAGTATTTGCATCAAACGTTTTCAGGTCAATGGATCGGAAGAAGGGGAAGTATTGAGTGCCACTCAATACTTCCCCTCACGATCTACAGATCTAACCTTGTCGGATTTTTAATGAAGCAACTTAGAAACTAAAATGTATACCACCCAGCCAACATCACTGAAAAATCTGTGACAAAGGATAATTGATGAATGTCATCAAATGACCCTACAGACGCTATAAAATGTCCAGGGTCAGCATTTCCAGCATTTACTCGAATAACTGGTAAACTTTTACAGAAAATTAAAATCGTTAAAAGATCATGGCTACGAAGACAGTAGCGATTTAAAACTCAGGGGTTAAAATCTATGTAAAAATATCTTAAAAATAAGCTATCATTTGACCCCTCTTTCCATTTAAGATTTTAAGGGTAAGTTTCGCCCCCGCCAGAGGGTTTCCGTTCATGGGGTGAAACTAACAAAAAAAATGTTTCCCCCTAAAATTGACGGGTCCGAGCGTTTTTTCGTAAAGGAACCGGATGCGACAAAATTGGAATGGTCACAATACTCCATTATATGTGTATTCATAAATGATCAAAAATCTCCTTCTAAATTAGTTAATAAATTTTTTTTATTGTTTCTACTTATTTCATTGGTAGTCTAGCACTGCAGCCACCATTGAATACCAGTGGTGGCTGCACCGAGCATATAGGGTTGCCAGTTATCCCGATTTAGGTGGGAGCCTTCAAGCCTCCAGCCTACCGATTGTTGATACTCCGTCTGCCGCTTCAATCCTCAAACTCCAGCAATTGGATATGTGATATTTTTTTTTAAGAATATTTTCATAAAATTAACGCTTTAATACGAAGGAGTAGAACCGCCACAAAAATTTTTTTTTTCAAATTCCGACTTGTATCTCGGAATTCCGACTTATATCTCGGAATTCCGACTTGTATCTAGGAATTTCAACTTGAAACTCGAAATTCCGACTTGTAACTCGGAATTCCGAGTTGTATGTCGGAATTCCGAGTTACAAGTCGGAATTCCGAGTTACAAGTCGGAATTCAAGTTAAGAAAGCTGAAATCACAACTGATATTGAATCAATACCTCGATTAAACGTGCTGTGTGTTTTGATTCGCATTTTGGAGTAGGTAATAAATTTCTTAAATGTAGTAAGTGTAACATATTATTATTATTATTATTGTATTTTAGCGTTCAGTTATTGAGACACAGTACATCTCTATTCATGGCTCTATGAGTTCCTCGAATAATGTAAGTAACAAAAATCTTAATGTGAATAATTCTATGCATTTATAATATATTTCGATTAATAAACAAAATTTATTTACCAGTCTTGTAATACAGAAGATCTGGCAAACACATATTTTTCATATGGATTTCAGCAAAAGGAAATTTTACAATTCTTAAATATGTTGCACAATAAGCGTGTTTCCCTTCGTATCTTGCAAAGAATTTTGAAAAAACGTCAACTATATAGACGAAAAAAATATTCCAAAATCAAAGAATTTTATAGGAAGCGAAATTAAAAAATGTGGACAACTTCATGGATATCGATGGATGTTCTTAAAATGTCTCCAAAAAAATCTTGTAGTCACCCAAGATATCGACAGAGAACTGCTTGGATTGTTAGATCCGGAAGGTGTGGAAATTAGAAAACGATTAAGACGTCGACAATATCACAATAAAGGTCCAAACTATTTATGGCACATTGATTCATACGATAAACTAAAACCATATGGAATTTGTATTAATGGTTGCATTGACGGATTTTCTAGACATATAATTTGGCTTCGAGCGGGACCTACAGCTAGTGATCCAAAGGTAAATTAATATAATTATTAAGCATTCCAAACAGAATGGCTGTCGGTGGTAAAGGGTTTGGTATATCTAAGAGGTTGCGACATACGATGTATTCTATCTACAACAAGTCAAATCATGAAACATTGATTAAATCTTTTATGTCGAACCCAATGAAAATTTTATTTTTAAATTAACTATTTAAACGTTTTTCATAAATTGACAGGTTTGACGACTACTATTTCGAATAAAAATAGCGTCCAATCTGGAAGGCTATAGCGCAACCCCCTTAGATATACGAGCCCTTCCCACCGAGACTTATTGTTTAACAGATCGCTGAAATGTCAATTATTACTCTTTCTACTGCAGTCGAAGTAAAACATCATAAATTTTTCTGCATTCTGTAGAATTTTTTGTTGTAGGTTATTGCAGGATATTACTTAGAAGGAATAAAAATGGTTGGTGGTTGACTTAAAAGTGTAAGGTGTGATTTAGGTACCGAAAATAAAATAATTGAGAAGATCCAAACTCCTTCTTCTAAACCGTATTTTTTATATGGATAAAGTGTGCATAATCAAAGAATAGAAGCATGGTGGTCTATTTTTGCGAAAACATAATACACAATTTTGGATGAATTTTTTTCAAACGTTGAAAGATGAAGATTATTTTTGTGGTGATTTTTTGGATAAGTCTCTCGTCCAATTTTGTTTTATGACTCTGATTTAGGTAAGAATTCTTGTTTAAAAAGTAAAAATACTATAAATTTATTAAATAAATCTCAAAAGAGATTATTATTATTATCATTATTATTAATAATATTAATTATTAATTTAAGGAGGACCTCAACGAAGTTGTTATGGAGTGGAATGTGCATAAAATAAGTAAATCTGGAAATAGTATAGCACCTACTGGAAGACCTGCAATAATGTTCGACATATCGTCTCTTTATGGAGCAAAGAACTATTGTGTTGAAATTACAAATTTTTCTGTTGATTCCCTTTCCGATCACTGCACATTCAACGAATATCCATGTGACAAAGACATATTATTTGTGCAGAATTTTAATTTCAGAAAACAGATACCCACCAGTGAAAGATCATAATTCAGCATTATATTTATACATACAATTAAGAAATTTAATTTTATTATTAATTAATTGACTTGTTACTTTGTATCGAACAGATAATAAATATGTATTTTAATATATTTTTTCTTTGATATTTGGAATAAATACACAAATTAGCTAAGAGTTTTTAATTTAATTAATGAAAAACATAAATAAAAATATGAAAATAAAAACAAGCTAAACATTCATGACTTTTAAGGGTATCCTGAAAAACCATTAATAAAAACTATAAAAAGAAATTATACAATAGGTATACAACAACAAAACACTAAACAAACTAAATAATATCCTTTATATTAATACAAAACACCCTGCAGGTAGTTATACATATTTGACTTTTTTCACATCGTCAAAAATTAATCAAAAACATAAAAATAAAAGTATTATACAATTTAAACAACTAAATAATATTGATATTAACAAGATATCCTGCAAAAACCGTAATGAAAAATAAAAATAAACATATTAAACAAATTAAATAAACAATAATATCCTTAATATTTATTTATATTTATTCTGGAATAACAACTTAAAGAACCTACATAATACCCTCGATGTTTGTTTACAGAATTTCATAGAAAAACCTTAAAATATTTAGGGAGTAATTCTCACATGAAATTAATCCAAAATTCTATATTATAGATAAAGTTTTATACATGGTGTTCCATTAGTGCGTAATTGTTCAATATTTCAATTTGTGTTATTGACACGCAAACAAGTTTCGAATAAAAGTTGTATGGATTTAAAAAATATGTGATTTAAAAATATTTTTGGAGATACAGCCTTTTTGTCTGGCAAATAAAAATGTATATTTTCATATTTCTAATAATAAAACAACTATCGATCAATTACGCATATTGGTATCGCTGTATAGACAAATTTATAAGGGATTTATATATAAGATAATATACATTGAAAGAATTAAGTAAATTGAACTTAAAATTAGTCATATTTAAGCAATGTTTCAGAACAAACCAGTTCTATTACCACTATTCGCTAGCTTACTATCTTAGTCTATTTAATAAACAATTTCAAAAATTTAAGAAATTCATTATCTACTCCAAAATGACAATCAAAATACACAGCATGTTTAATCGTGGTCTTTATTCAATATCAATTGTGATTTCAGACCTCTGAATTTAAATTCTGAGTTGTATGTAGGAATTCCGAGTTGTATGTAGGAATTCCGAGTTGTATGTCGGAATTCCGAGTTGTATGTTGGAATTCCGAGTTATAAGTCGGAATTCCTAGTTACAACTCGAAATTCCGAGTTACAAGTCGGAATTCCGAGATACAAGTCGGAATTTGAAAAAAAAAATTTTGTGCACGTAGTTTAGATTCAAAAGGAAAGAGTTCGTGCAAAACTTTTAATTAATAAATGCAAAGCGCTTTCGGCTTATTTGCCATCATCAGTGCTTATTGTCCACAACGTATCCAACAAGTTCTTGGTCATCCTCACTCCCAAAATTAGATATTTCGGGATATTTACAACCTGCTAAATCATATTATTACTGTTAGTAATATTTTCAAATTTAAATTTCTTTATATATTCATTTTTATTTTTATTCAATTTGTTTAACCGTCTCCACATTTTATAAACACAAGGTCTGTTTATCATACCTATCGTTGGTAATTCTATATGTATTTCTTTCTTTGTTACTTAACAGGTTGAATGCCATAAGTAATTTACAAAAAACTTCTCCAAATTATTAATATTTTTACAAAAAATAATAGGCGGTCATATACGCCCTCTCAACGGTTTTTTATTAATATTAATATTTTATTTAGCCGCCTTGGAACTAATTTTATACAGTATGTAATGAAAGAAATCGCTATCTTTTTATTCTATTGTTTTAAAATACGTGTTTCTGGTGATAATATAGGCTCCTGTTTGGTAAGGTTTGAGTTCTTTTACTTATTTATTTTTTATTTTTAATAATAAAATTAATAAAAAATCCTGGTCTTGGCCGAACCTCTTAATATCAACTCATCGATCCCAGCAAATATTTTCGATATTATTAGCTATAACTCGACTTGGTAAAAGTCAAATCTACTTATTGAGGTAATTATTACGTAAAATTGACTAGAAAAATATACCTGTACTTTAAATTTACCAAATGGTTCTAATTTAGGTATAAATTTACATAAATTATACCAAGAAATCTACCTCGTACACATATCTGCTTAAAAGTAACTTTAACCAAATCAGAAAGGGAAAAACTACTAACAAAAATTACCAAAAATTACCTCATAGGTAAATTTCCTTTAAAGTAAAATTAGGTATCATAATTAGGTAGCATCAACCTGTTTGGCAACTAAAAATCGTCTTTATAGTAGAATATCCTACTAGGTAGATTTGGTTGAACATTTTTCGTAACTTTATACCTGTAAAGTAACCTTGGATGCTTTATTTACTCTACTTTAAAGTAATATTAGGTCGATATTGTAGAAAAATTATACCTTATTTTTCTACTTAATTTTAACCAAATAGTCGATTACTCATTTAGTTGACCTAAAAGTCATCCTGAATAAATAAATATTAACTTTATTGTAGCAATTACCTGAAAAATCTACTACAAAGTAATTTCGACTATAAACCACCAATTTAAAACCTGCCATACATAACCTATTTGTAAAATTTATATTATTTAGGTTATTTTAAAAATTAGGTTGTTCACTTATTGTCTTTGCCATTATTCTTAAGAATTTCGGCCATTTTAAAAAACCGTTGCAATAGTAAACTTAATTCTCTTGCCGTATAGATAGAGCTATAAATAAATGTAAACAATAATAAATAATAGGTACTTTCGATTTTTTTCGTAAAGTCAAACGTTTTAAATCTCGAGTGCAGTATAACGTGAAAAATAAACAAATTACTCCAATATCCAGTAAATTGATTTGTCAACACACGTTAAATAAAAATTTAGACTTAACATGGCTGAAATTTACTAATAGGTAGCATTTCCAAATATGTTACATTTACGTACAGGTAAATTTTTGATAAAACTTACAAGTTATTAATTCTTTAAATAGGTAAAATTAACTAATATGTCGTTATCTTTAAGGTAATTCAACTTAGTCAAAAGCTATTTGTAAAATACGTAGTTTTTCATAGTCGTATTAACTTTTAAGTCGTATTAGCACAATACGCCATATTTTCTAAACATAATTGAAATACGATTCCAAATTTCAAATTTTTTAAATTAACTTAACTAGAAAAGAACGGATAAAAATTACAAAAAAAACATTATTGATTTTCTAAAGTGATACACAACAAATGTAACATAGTTTTGGCTCATAATATTTTTAAATCATAATATTTCTTCTTATATTTTTTCTTATTAAAGAGTATTTTGGAAGGGCATTGTTATGTTTCAAAGTAGAACTGTTAACATTCACGACAAAATTTCCTACGCATTAATTTTAACAAACGTAACCTATTGATTCGTCGTATTTAAATAATATATATATTTTAGTTACCGACATTTATTTATTTTCAATCTTTGATGTGAGTTAAGTATATGTTTTAGTTGTGTTGGTCACTTCCTACAATATTTCGACTTCTATAGATAAAAATACCAAATGAGTATAAAATTTATCTTTTTGTGTACTTGAAGTCATTCGTCATCTGAAAATCTTTGTAGTTTCTACCTAAAGCTGGTTAAATCAACGTCGAAATGACGTTATATTGACGCCAAATTTCTCTAAGAAAGTATTACTAACCAAACGTAGAAGGCTACTACAATGTGGTCAATAAAACCAAATTTCGACGTCGTCTTATTCTCCACTTATGTCGAATCCACGTCGAGATAACGTAAATTTTCCTTAAATATGGTTAAATCTAATTTAGCGACCAAATTTATTATACATATTTTAGGTAGTCTCGACGTCAAATTAAACCAAAATGTTTGCTGTGATTGTTTCCATAAAAAAAGCCATAATATTAGAAAAAAATATAAATCCTTTAGTAATTTGGCAAGTCACGATCTAAATAAGGCATAGACGTATAAATTAACCAAACAGATATTCAATGAAACTGTTGAGTACATAAGTAATAAATATATTATGCAATGCCTAGTTGTAAATAAAATAAGTTTACTTACTTCAAAAATGCCTTCTACTATCCTAACAACCAGCAATAAATAAACATTCGCTTTAACTAACAGGGGCGTGAAAACTGTAAGTAGAGCTGTCACTCCTATTCCAATAGCGAAAATATTTGTTCCACCAAATTTCACCGCTAAATATCCGCCAAGAAATTGTGTAGTTAAATAACCATAGAAAAATGAACTCAAAATGTATCCTTGAAGTTTAGAATCCCAATCAAATTCTCTTTTCTAAAACAAAAATATAAATATTTTTTTAAATATATTAATTTCTTCTTCAGTTAGTTTTGTATGCAGAATTCGTAGTTATCTTCCTATTTATAGACAAAAAAAGTTGTTCTAATACGGTCACCGCGATATAACTTAATAAATACAACTTTTGAAATTCTAGATAAACGCATAGGAATCCAATCATTTAGTGTTTGATGCAATTTGTATTATAGGTACTTGATAATGAATATGATATAAAGATTTCATACGTACCAATACTATGGTACCATTTTCCAAAGTTACATTTTTTAATTGGGTCATGTCAACTATAGCTATACTCAAGTTAGCTCTGAGTGCATAAACATTGAAGAATCCAAATAAGGCTAATACCGCTACTAAATACCTTTTAGTTTTCCAAAACATCCAAACATGTTCTTTCGATCTGAATGAAAAAAAAAAAAAAATAAATTAAGGGTACAAATAAATAAATGTAGATAGGTACCAGAGATAACAGAGATATAAGAAGTCATTCATAAAATATAATATTCATGGTGCCAAGAACAGTTCGCACTCAAAACATTCTATTTCTTGACGCGGGACGAGGCGACGAAAGGTGAGAAGTAAAAGAAGGGATACAGTGAAGAATTTTACATAGTTTTATCAATTAATTACTGCCCGAGCTTTTACTACTTAACGTAACTTTTCTTGCCGGTGTAAGTCCTGTTGCCACTTCCAATCTAACATCACTAGGTTTTGGAATTTGTTGAAAATTATTACATCTAATTTAATGAAATTACATCTAATTTGGTTAAAAATGCCTATTTTTTGTTCTAATGCTCAATTAAGTCTTTGTAGGAAGTATTTTTTTATAATTATTTAAAAAAAATCATTTACATTAGCCCTTATGATCGAAAAAAAATTTAAATGTCTCAGTTTCAACCGTCTACAAATTTGTATAAAAAATCTTCTTTTAGAAATATACCTCTCATTTGACGAAAAACGAAGGC